>JASPKP010007373.1:2500-5000 GCA_030674155.1 Stramonita haemastoma
GGGTGTGGGACTGCTTTCTACTGAGTACGATGACTTTACTGCACTTCTCCTTAATTGCCTTCTAGTGAGTTACGAAGACTTCACTGCACTTCTTAATTGCCTTCTCCTGAGTACGATGACTTCATTTCACTTCTCTCTAACTCCTTGAGGAGTCGTTGGAGGCATTTTGTTCAGCAATGAGCATTTCAGGCAAGTTGAACCTGGCGGAGTCCATCCTGCTCCAAGCAGCAGTGTACATGCTGGGCAAGTTTGTCTGTGGAACCAGCTGCACTGGCGCAATGGTTAGCACCTTGGGTTATGGACTGGAGGGTCTTGGGTTCGAATCCTATAAAAGTCACAGGAATTTTTTTTGGACTCCAGCCGGCTCCTACCCAGAGAAAGTGTGCTGTGGGCTCAGTGGGGAGACTGGGACCACACAGTCGAGCTTCATCCACTTTACAGACGCGGTTTTGAGAGTGTTGTTCAAATTACCTGACCAACACTGCATGTGTCTGTATCAATGGGGCCCGGTTGACGCCGGGATATTATCATAATAGAAAGCGCAGACAGCCCTCTCTGATAGTCTCAAAGCACATGCATTTTAGCCTATAGCAGCAGCATTACATCATCTTCTTTTATTGCATGATGATCAGTGATAATAAGGATGGTGCAATAGTGCTGCTATGAAGGTGCACCTGCTTTAAAAACTACTTGACAGGGCTGTACTCTGCGCTTTCTTTCACAATACATTCCGGCGTCAACCGGGCCCGTGAGATACAGACACCTGCAGTGTTGGTTAGATAATTTGAGCAACACCCAAAACTCGCATCCATAAAGTGGATGAAACTCGACTACGTTGTACCAGTCTTGCCAATGAGCTTATAGCAAACCCACTCTGGATAGAAGCCGGCATAAGTCAAAAACATCCTATGACTGGGATTCGAACCTGTGACCTTCAACCTGGTGATCCAATGTTCTGACCACTGTGCCATAGCATCTAGCCTATTAAAAAAAACAGTTTCTTTCATTCATTTTTTTCAATCTTTCTTTCCTTCTCCTTTTAAAATCTTTTTTTCTTATTGCTTTCTTCCTTTCGTTTTCTTTCCCTTTTCTTTCCGGTTTTTTCTTTTTAGCTGTTTTTTTTTTTTTTTTTTTCTCTTTCTCAGTTGCTTTCCTTCCTTCTCCCCTTCCTTTCCTTTATTCCCTTATTTTCTTCCTTTTTCTTTTTTTCTAAGTATTCAGTTACATTATGTTCTGATGTGATTTTGGTATTGCTGCTGCCCCCACCCCATGCATTCCGATATAATCACACACACACAGGCACACTCTTAAACCAAGCTACTTTCCCAGAAAGCTACTAATGATAAATCACCAGGGGGCACCAACCAGTGCAGACCCAGCGTTACTGCTGAGGTCACCTCCCTACAGTGACATCATCTTGTAGTGTGGAGATTTTTATATATTGAATGTCATTACGTTTATTCATCGTCCCCAAGTTAAAACTTGAGTGTAGTTGTCTTGCGAAACGGGGGGACTTGTCGTGTGCCTTGGCTGCAGTACAGTTCCTCCCAGTTCACCCAGCTGTAAATGGGTACCTGCCCTCTTCAGGGACAGAGAAAGGTAAAGCAGCGAGGGAGAGGAGATGGGGGCCACCTTCAAGACGCTAGCCCTTGAGAAACTGGGTGTATATGACACCTCGCTCCTCAACAACTTCATAGGTTATGGACACTTTGCTTAATTTTCTTTTTATTTCAAGTTTTGGTTTAAGTCTAATAATCATCAAGAGTGAACAGACTTTAAATGAAACAGCAACAACAACAACTTCTACCGCTGCTTCTACTACTACTACTACTACTACTACTACTACTACTACTACTACTACACTACTACTACTACTACTACTACTACTACTACTACTACTTCTACCACTACTACAACTACTACTACAACAACTACAACAACAGCAGCAACAACAACAACAATGTTGCTCTGATTCAACATGAAAGACACCACCAGCCAGCTCCTATTTCCCTCCCGGCTGGCAAAGGACAATATGGCAAATTATTCTTTTCTTTTTTCGGGCAAAAGGTATAGCTTTCATCGCCACTTTTCACACTTATCGTCCTACTTATCTAAAATTCTGATGACTGTACTGACCCCGTTCAGACGACCAAGCCTGTCCCCCCTGGCTGAAAGTGAAATGTCAAGGTCTACTCTGGAGCGGTGACTTCAAGCGGCTGGCTGCGTCCTTTAAATGACAATCTCATCATGTGAACTTACTCGCAGACCCTGCAGAATTTGACATAAACGTATCACAAATTTGATATTTTTCCCCTTTATTCCCTACTGTCCCCCATCCCGACCCCTTCCAGTACATACACATACATATTTTTGTGTAACTTTTTTGTGTGTAAATTGTGAATTTTTTTTTCAAGGTTTTTGTTTTTGGGTTGTTGGGTTTTGTTGGGGTTTTTTTGGTGGGGTTTTTTTTTTTTGGTGCTGTTTCTGTTTGTCTAATCAT
>JASPKP010007374.1:2500-12879 GCA_030674155.1 Stramonita haemastoma
AAAGACAAAGACAACAGACAGACAGACAGACAGAGAGAAGAGAGAGAGAGAAGAGAGAGAAGAAGACAGAAGACAGAGACAGAAGACAGAGAGACAGACAGACAGACAGACAGACAGAAAGACAGAGAAAGAGAGAGAAGAGATTCGTGACTTTTTTGTTCTTTTTTTTTCTTTTCTGTTAAAAGCAAGAGGAGTGTTTTGCCGTGTCAATGGTACCTTAGTGATACATGTCTGTTCCTGTTAATGCTCTCTCTCTCTTTCTGTTTGTCTGTCTGTCTCTCTCTCTGTCTATCTCTCCATCTCTATCACACACACACACACGCACACACACACCACCACACGCGCGCGCGCACACACACACACACAGAGGAATTGTTTGTCGTGTCAATGGTAGCTTAGGTTAGAGTACCTATTGATGGTAATGCTGATGGTATTGCCGATGGTATTGCTGTCTGTCTGTCTGTCTGTCTGTCTGTCTGTCTGTCTGTCTGTCTGTCTGTCTGTCTTGTCTTGTCTTGTCTTGTCTGTCTCCTCTAAATGATTAATATTAAATCTATCTATCATCTATCTATCTATCTATCTAATCTATCTATCTATACTATTATCTATCAATCAATCATCAAGATCTTCTGTCTGTCTGTCTGTCTGTCTTCTGTCTGTCTGTCTGTCTGTCTATCTATCTATCATTATCATCATCGATCTATCAAGATCTTGTTCCTGTCTGTCTGTCTGTCTGTCTGTCTGTCTGTCTGTCTGTCTAGTCTATCTATCATCTGTCTATCTATCTTAGATTTTGCCTGTCTGCTGCTGTCTGTCTTCTAGTCTGTCTTCTCTAGTCTGTCTCCCTCCCATCCACCCCCCCCCCCTCCACCTCTATCTCTCTCGTCTCTCTCCTCTCCTGTCTTCTTCTGTCTTCTTCTCTTTCTTTCTCTCTCTCTACTCTCTCTCTCTCTCTCTTCTCTCTCTCCTCTCTCTCTCTCTTCTCTCTCTCTCTCTCCCCTCCTCCCCCCCTCTCTCTCTCTCCTCCCCCTCCTTCTCTCCCTCCTTCCCCCCTCTCTCTCTCTCCTCCCTCTCCTTCTCTCTCCTCCTTCTCTCTCTCTCTCTCTCTCCTCTCCTCTCTCTCTCCCTCCCTCCTCCCTTCCCCCTCCCCTCTCTCTCGTCCCCATCCCCCCCTCTCTCTCTCTCTCTCCCCCCTCTCTCTCTCTCCTCTCTCCTCCTCTCTCTCTCTCCTCCTCTCTCTCTCTCCTCTCTCTCTCTCCTCTCTCTCCTCTCTCTCCCTCTCTCCCCTCCCTGTACTGTTTTCGTGTCAATGGTAGCTTTGTGAG
The DNA here is from genome assembly GCA_030674155.1 of Stramonita haemastoma. Taxonomy (NCBI): domain Eukaryota; kingdom Metazoa; phylum Mollusca; class Gastropoda; order Neogastropoda; family Muricidae; genus Stramonita; species Stramonita haemastoma. Next base: position 3,826 of record JASPKP010007374.1, read on the forward strand.
CATGTCTGCTGATGGTAATGCTACTCCCCTGTCAACATGAAGCTGTTTAGCCTCTCGCTGTTTCTCTGTGCTGCTGCCTGTTGTTGTTGTGTGGTGTGTGTGTGTGTGTGTGTGTGTGTGTTGTGTGTGTGTTTGTTGTGTGTTTTGTGTTTTTTGTTGTTGTGTGGTTGTGTTGTGTGTGTGGTGTGTGTGTATGTGTTTAGTGTTGTGTGTGTGTGAGTAGTGTGTGTGCGCGGTGGGTGGTGTGGGTGGCGGTGTTGCTGTGTGTGTGTAGATGTTATAGCTGTGTGTGTTTGTGTGTGGTGTTGTGTTTGTGTGTGTTTGGTTGCTTTGTGTGTGTCAGTGTGTGTGGTGTGTGTGTGTGTGTGTGTGTGTGTGTGTGTGTGTGGTGTGTGTGTGTGGTGTGTGTGTGTTTGTGTGTGTTGTGTTGTGTGTGTGTGTGTAGTGTGTGTGTGTATGTGTGTGTTTGTGTGTGTAGTGTGTTGTTGTGTGGTGTGTGTTTGTTTAGTGTGTGTGTGTAGTGTGTGTGTGTAGTGTTGTGTGTGTGTGTGTGTGTTGTGTTTGTGTGTGTGTGCGTGTGTGGCGGGGCAGAAAAGGGGGGAGGAGGTGGGGGTGGAGGGGTCGCCTTGCCTTATGTTGTGATGTGATGTGTTATATTCTACTGATCTTTTCGAGGATGATGGAATAACCACTCTTGTACTTTATTTAAACATCCAGTCCCCGTGTGTCTGCAGTTTTGTCAATTTTGTCATCCGTTCCCATCGGCAGACAATGACATACTCTTACCGAAAAGTGGAGCGGATGTTAACGTGTGCGCGAAATGTTCTGCGTGCGTTCGCACACAGGACCTCGGTTTATCGTCTTATCCGAAGAATTTTTGGGGAGAGTGGAGTCTCTGTCTGTCTGCCTGTCTCTATATTTATCTCTGTCTGTCTGTCTGTCCTGTCTGTCTGTCTGTCTGTCTGTCTGTCTGTCTGTCTGTCTGTCTGTCTGTCTGTCTGTCTGTCTGTCTGTCTGTCTGTCTGTCTGTCTGTCTTCGTCTCTCTCTCTCTCTCTCTCTCTCTCTCCTCTCTCTCCTCTCTCCCCTCTCTCTCTCTCTCTCCTCTCTCTCTTCTCTCTTCCAGACTTATGTTTTAGGGACAACAAAACCTGGTTTGTGAAGAAACATGATTATAGAATATAAAAATGTTGTCGCTGCCTATTAAATACGAGGACGACAAAAGGGAAGAAGAAGAATGAGAAGAAGAAGAAAGAAGAAGAAGAAGAAGAAGAAGAAGAAGAAGAAGAAGAAAAGAAGAAGAAGAAGAAGAAGAAGAAAGAAGAACAACAACAACAACAACAACAACAACAACAAGAACAAAAGAACAAGAACAAGAAGAACAAGAACAAGAAGAACAAGAACAAGAACACCAAGAGCAAGAGCAAGAAGAAACGGAAGAAGATGAAGAAACGGAAGAACAAGAAGAACTTAGGCTAACATACTGGCGACTTTGTTTACTTAGCTTTGTAAACAAAAAATGTATTTGCGGTTCTTTCATAGGCAAGGACAGGTAGGGAGGGAGCCTAGGTAAACACAGCCACACAAAGAACCATCAGAGTACACATACACATTATATATGCCATGAGGAAAAGAGCACAACGCGTAGTTGAACAATTGCCTGCCTACCTCCCCTCTGCTTGCTACTGTCGCTAATGTCAACATCGTCAGCTGTTCATTCATTTATATACATTCATTCATTCATTCATTTCATTCTTCTTCTTCGTTCGTTCGTTCGTTCGTTCGTTCGTTCGTTCGTTCGTTCGTTTCGTTCGTTCGTTTTCGTTCGTTCGTTTATTCGTTCGTTCGTTCGTTCGTTCGTTCATTCATTCTCTGGTTAGTCATACTTTCCTTCTTTATTTTTTGTTTTTTTTTCATTAGTTCTCATTTTCTTTTTCTAAACTTTTTTTTCATTATTTGTTTTTTTTCCATTTATTTATTTATATTCATTCATTCTTTCATATTGATTGATATGATTGATTGATTTCATTCATTCATTCATTTATCCAGTAAGTCAGTCAGTCACTCAGTAAGTCACACAGTCAGTCTTTTATTTATTCACTCACTCAATCATTCATCCATTTGTTTGTTCCTTTTAAATTATTCATTTCGTTATTTGATCATCCGTTTTCTTCTTTTTTTTGATTGATTGAACGATTTATTTGTTTCGTTCGTTTGATCATTCGTTTATTCATCCATCCATCGAATTTGTTAATTCGTACGTTTGGTTCAAAGGTTCCACACTTTTTTTTTACGTTCATTTATTCTATTTAAAAATCTATTAGTTTATCGATGTACTTGTTCAGTGTGTTTGTGTGTGTGAGTGTGAGTGCATACGTGTGTGAGTGTGTGAATGTGTGAGTGTGAGTGAGTGTGTGTGTATGTGTGCGTGAGTGCAGTATCCGTGTGATTTATTTTTAAATTGTTATATGCTCCTACCTGGCACACAACTGCCTCCCCCCCCCCCTCTCGAAAGGTAAAACGGGTTTCGACTTGTGTGCAAGATGTTCTGCATACGTTCGTTTATGGGGCCTCTCTCTCTCTCTCTCTCTCTCTCTCTCTCTCTCTCTCTCTCTCTCTCTCTCTCTCTCTCTCTCTCTCCCTCTCTCTCCCCTTCTCTTTACCCCTCTCTCTGTATGTGTGCGTGTCTCTCTCCCCCTCCCTCCCTCCCCCCTCCCTCCCCTCCTCTCTCTGTTCTCTCTGTGTGTCTCTCTCCACACACAAAAACACACACATACACACGAACTCACACACTACCCACACATTCAGACAGACAGAGGAACAGACAGCTGAAATCAGATTTGCAGAGAAGTAGCTGCCTCAACAAGCTTAATACTGTTGACACAATCTAATCTCTTTTCCTCTCTGTCTCCTGTCGTCCGTCTGTCTGTCTGTCTGTCTGTCTGTCTGTCTGTCTGTCTGTCTGTCTGTCTGTCTGTCTGTCTGTCTGTCTCTCTCTCTCTCTCTCTCTCTCTCTCTCTCTCTCTCTCTCTCTCTCTCTCTTCTCTCTCTCTCTCTCTCTCTCCACACACACACACACACAACACACACATACACACATACTACACACACTACACATCACACACAGTCTTCTCTCTTACACACACACACACACACATACACACACACTCACTCATCTCTCTCTCTCTCTCTCTCCATCCCACCCACCACTCACCTCTACCCATCCACACACACACACACACACACACACACACACACACACACACACTACACACACACCACACACACACACACACACACAAAATACCCTCTCCCCCCCTCCCTCCCTCTCTCCTCCCTCTCTCTACACACACTACACACACACACACACACACACACACACACACACACACACACACACATACCACACATACACACTACACCACACATTCAAACCAGACCATGACAGACAGACAGACAAACAGACAGAACAGACAAACAGACAGACAGACAAACAGACATAGACAGCTCAAACCTGATTTGCTCATGAGAGGGAGCCTCAACAGGCTTACTACTGTTGACAATCTAATGGCTGCAGCAGCTACAGCAGTTTGCTATGCAGTCTACGTTTTTGCGTGGACACGCCAAACAATTCAGTGGAGAGAGTGGTAAGGAGAGAGAGGAGGGGCGTGAGAGAGGGGGAGGGAGAGAGGAGAGTAGAGGAGAAAAGGAGGGAGGGAGAGGGACAGAGAGGGAGAGGGAGAGAGAGAGAGGGATAGAGGAAGAGAGAGGGAGTGAGAGAGGGGGCAGGAAGAGAGACAGAGAGAGGGGGAGAGGAAGAGAGAGGGAGGGAGGGAGAGAAGGAGGGAGGGAGAGAGAGAGAAAGGGGGAGAGAGAGAGGAGAAAGGGGGAGAGAGAAGAGAGGAGGAGAGAAGAAGAGAGAGAGAGAAGAGAGAGAGAGAGAGAGAGAGAGAGAGAGGAGAGAGAGAGAGAGAGAGAGAGAGAGAGAGAGAGAGAGAGAAGAGAGAGAGAGGGGGGCAGAGAGGGGGAGAGAGAGAGATAGAAAAAGAGAGAAAGAGAGAGACAGAGACAAAGACAGAGGCAGAGAGAGAGAGATGGAATGAGAGAGAGTGAGGGAGGGGGGACAGAAAGAGGGGGAGAGAGAGGGGACAGAGAGAGACAGAGAAGAAGAAGAAGAAGAGAAGAAGAAGAAGAAGAAGAAGAAGAAGAAGAAAGAAGACACAACACAACAACAACAACAACAACAACAACAACAACAAGAACAAGAACAAGAACAAAAGAAGGAAACATGCATACCGACATGATTGAGAGACAGGCAAGACAGACAGACAGACAGACAGAGACAGAGAGTTGTGATGGTCAAATTGCTCACTTGCATGCATACGCGTTTCTTGTATACATACACATACGTGGTACTTTACCTATGACGTGCATAATTGATACACACGCGTCAGTCATACACAGGTATCTATCTATCTCTTTTTGCGAGACGCAACGCGACGTGACGCGACGTGACGCTACGCCTCTTCCGCTAACACACATATACTTCAAGATCGATCGGCTGATCGATTCCTTAAGTCCACAGACATTAAGCGCTCAATAACTCCTGGAAGTTTTATGTGTGCGCGGTTTGTAGACCCTGTCGCCGCTAAAACTATTGATTGACTCATGGGTCGCCATAGACTCGGAACGGCCACGGTTCACTAGCAGAGCATGAACGTGACACACCTCCCTCCCTTACTTCCCTCCCTCCCCTCCCTCTCTGGCTCCCTTTCTGCTTCATTCAAAGGAAAGTCTTGTGTGTGGAGTTAGTGGAATCTTGTTCTGTCAAAAAGTGAAGTAAAAAAAAAAATCGTTGATACACTGATCCCCCCCCTCCCTCCCTCTCTCTCTGTCCTCTCTGCTCTCTCTCTCTCTCTCCTCCCCCCTCTCTCTCTCTCTCTCTCCCCCTCCCCCCACCCCTCTCTCTCTCTCTCTCGTCTCTCGCCCCTCCCCCCCTGTAATAGAATTGTATAAAACCTGATTTGTGTTGATTGTAAACTGCTTATCAATAAAGATTTTAATCCATTTTGACCGGTTTTCTTTTTCTGTCAAGAGTGAATTCTATAGATTTTCGTTGAATACACGGACTGCCCTCCTTGGCTTCAGTACAGTCCCGCCAGTTCCCCCAGCTCCAAATGGGTACCTTCCCTCTTTGGGTCAGGGAAGGTACAGCAGCGAGGGAGAGGAGATGGGCGCCGCCCTCAATATGCTGTTACCTAGAGAAGCTGAGGTCGCTGATGCCTCGCTCCTCTACGACCGCCTAGGTTATGGGACACCTTTACCTTTTTTTTTTTTACACTAACTGGAATGTCTATTGCATTCATTTCATTACCGTTGTACTTGCTTTTTTGTTCCTCAGCTATAGCTTCGAGGTTCACACACGTACGCACGCACGCACACACACACGCACGCACGCACGCACGCACGCACACCACACGCACCACACACACACAACACACACAGACAGAGTGCTACATAAATATACCGGACAGTCACGTACATACCAATTTGATAACCAAATGAAGCTTTTAACCGAATTCGTGATATACTCATTTTGCACAATTCAATTAGCTTTAAATGTATCACAATAAGTCATTGCCATCCTCCCTCCCCTCCCCCATCCCGCTCTCACTTCTGTGCAGTAGCAGTATTACTATATATAGTAGTAGTAGTAGTAGTAGTAGTAGTAGTAGTAGTAGTAGTAGTAGATGTAGCAGTAGCAGTAGTAGTAGTGGTAGTTGAGTAGTAGTAGTATAGTAGTGTAGTAGTAGTAGTAGTAAGCCTAGTAGCAGAATAAGCAGCAGTCGCAGCTGTAGTAGTAGTAGTAGTAGTAGTAGTAGTAGTAGTAGTAGTAGTAGTAGTAGTAGTAGTAGTAGTAGAAGTAGTAGTAGAAGTAGTAGTAGTAGCAGAATAAGCAGCAGTCGCAGCTGTAGTTGTAGTAATTTTATGGATTGCCTTTTTATAGATTTACAGAGAGAGAGAGAGAGAGAGAGAGAGAGAGAGAGAGAGAGAGAGAGAGAGAGAGAGGGAAGGGGATTTTAAGGTAGGAGGATGTGTGTGAGAGTGGTGATGTGGGTGTGGGTTTTAAGTGTGTGTGTTGTTGTTTGTTGTTGTTGTTGTTGTTCTGCAGTTTAACGTCCTTCCACTAAAAAGTTAAATCAGACATAAATGTGTATGCCGGCTCGCGCGCGCGTGTGTTTATGTGTGTGAGTATGTGTGTGTGAGTGTGTGCGTGCAAGTGTGTGTGTACCTGCACGCGCGCCCATCCGACCACACACACACACACACGCGCGTGTAAGCAGCTCCAGCGAAACACAACACACACACACAACACACAATGTGTGTGTATACACACACAATATACAAAAACCCTACAGATACATCCTCGATCGAGAGAGAGAAGAGAGAGAGAGAGAGAGAGAGAGAGAGAGAGAGAGAGAGAGAGAGGAGAAGAGAGAGAGAGGGAGAGAGAGGACGGAGAGAGAGAGAAGAAGCGCTGCATGCATATATCGCAATGCATCATCAGTGTGCGTACGGCGCACACAGTAAATGGACACGACAAAAGATGATCAATAATCCAGATACAAGGCACAACAAAGCTTTTATACTACGTTCGTTCCTTTTTTCTTTTCTTTTTTTTCTTTGTTTTTTCCCTATGCTCCTTCCTTTCACAATAGATGCTGTGCACTGTCGGCTTAACTGATCCTTAGACCGTGACTGTTGACACGCCAAAGCTTTCAAAACTGGCAGAAACCACTCACACGCACACGCGCACACACAACACACACACACACACGCGCGCGCGCGCGCACACACACACACCACACACACACACACACACACACACACACACACACACACACACAAAACACACACCGCGCAAGCATGCACACACAACACATTTGTCTCATATCACATACAGAGAAAAGACTAATTTAAAACAACACACACACACACATTACACTCACACACGTACACACACACACACACGTACACACACACTACACACATACACACACACACAACACTACACACACGCGCACATCTATCTACCCCTCTAACCATGTTTCTCTCTCTCTCTCTCTCTCTCTCCCTCTCTCTCTCTCTCCTCTCTCTCTCTCTCTCTCTCTCTCTCCTTCTCTCTCCAACACCCACAACACAACCACTACACACACACACACACACCACGCACACACACCCACCAATAACAAACATACTCTCTCTCCCCCCCCCCCCCCCCCCCCCCCCCCCCCCCCCCCCCTCCCCTCCTCTCTCCCTCTCCCTCTCTCTCTCCAACACACACACACCACACACACACACACACACACACACACACACACACAACACACCACACACACACAAATAAAACCAAAAAACAGGCCCTGGCAAACGTCTCTCTCTCCTCTCTCTCTCTCTCCACACAACACACACCACACACACACACACACACACACCCACACACACAACACACACACACACACACACACACACACACACACAACAACGCACGCACATACACGCACACACACACACACAAAAAAACACAAAAAAAACAGGCCCTGGCAAACGCCTCTCCCCTCTCCTCTCTCCTCTCTCTCTCTCTCTCTCTCTCTCTCTCTCTCTCTCCTCTCTCTCTCTCTCTCTCTCTCTCTCTCTCTCTCTCCCCTTCCCCCTAATCCTGTAGGCAAAAAATTTATAATCCCGTTTTATCGGGAAAAAGGTGGGCTAGCTTTTTATCTACCCAGCGGGGCTGAGAAAAAAATCTTGTTGCCCCAAACCCAAAACGACCCTGTCCCTGCAAAATTGTGTCAGCTATCACACCCATCATTAAGATTTATCCAAATTTTAACGGGGGGTATTTATTTATTAATAGCACTGAACGTATGATCTTGTCCAAATTTTTTGGGGTTTAAAATCTGACAATGTGTCTTGTTTTTTGCAAAAAGAAAAAGGGACCCCAAAGCGAAAATACGCATTGTTTCCAAAATTTTTTTTGTGTTTTTTTTTATTCACAAAGGTTTTTTTTTTTTGGGGGGGGGGGGGGGGGGGAGTTAAAGTGTGAGAGTGTGTGTGTGTTGTGTGTGGGGGGTGTGTGTGTGTTGTGTTTTGGTTTGGTGTGTGTGTGTTTTGTTGTGTGTGTGTGTGTGTGTATGTAGGGTGTGTTTTGTTTTTAGGGGGTGTGTGTGTATGTAGGGTGGTGTGTGTGTGTGTGTGTGTGTGTGTGTGTGTGTTGTGTGTGTTTGTTGGGGTGTGTGTGTTGGGGTGTGCCCCGGGGCGCGCGCGCACTTGTTTTTGGTTTGGGGTTTTGGGGTTTAGGGAGGGGGGTAGACGTGGGCGTGTGGTTTTAGACGTGTGTGCGGGTTTTGTTCTGTTTTTTGCAAGTGTCTAAAGAATTATTTTCTCTCTTTTCTCTCTCTTCTCTCGCTCTCTCTCCTTTTCTCTCTCTCCCCTCTTCTCTCTCTCTCTCTATCCTTCTCTCCCCCCTCCCCCCCTCCCCCCCTTTTAACCCAAGTCCTTCGGATGAGACTTTAAACCGAGGCCCGGGCCCGGGGCGAAAAGCAAAGCAAACAACTTGCGCACAAAGTTAAATCCTGTTCCCTTTTCGTAAGGGGTAGCCCCTCGGGGCCCCGGGGGGAAAAAATGACAAAATTTACAAAAACTGCATACCCCACGGGGGGGGGGGAATGAAAAAAGCACAGTTGTTTTTCTGTTACCTCCCATATAAAAAAATAAATAAAAAAAAAAAATAAAAAAAACCCAATCCCCCTTTTCTCCCTTACTCCCTTCTCCCCAAACCCTTAAAAAGGGCTCTGTTTGACCCCTACGGGAAATCCCCAAAAGAAGGGAGGTTAAACCGTCCCTTTTAAAACAGTTTGCATTGAAGTGCATACGTATTGTGCTTTTTGCTGTTTTTTTTTTGTACCAAAATTTTTATACTACTTTCAGTCCCCCGTCAATTTTTTATATCCTCTGTTTAAAATTTCCGGGGGGGATTTTCTCCCTACGAAAAAATG
>JASPKP010007375.1:0-12877 GCA_030674155.1 Stramonita haemastoma
ACCCATTCTGGATTGTGTGGACTGGGGAAATTTTTGGGGGCACCACGGGCCCCCCAAAATGGCAAAACCCCCCTTGTTTCAAAAGCCAAGTTTGTCGCATAGAAACAGAGTACCCTGTAGGCAAAAATCACCCCCCACAAACCCCTCCCCAAAAAAAATTTTTTATAATATCATACACCACAGTAAAAAAGCCGGGGGGCCCCCCCCACGCGCAAAACAAAAAAAACCGCACACAAAAAAACACCCCCAAAGGGGCCACGCCGGGCCTTTTTTACCCACCCTCCCATGAATAAAGCTAAAGAATTGAACAAATTTTGACCAAACGGCCGTTTTCGGGACCCCTTTTTGCCCGCCTTTTCCCCCCATTCCCGAGCCCCCGCAGGGGGCCCATTCACAATCAACAACCGGGCAACCATTCTGGATGTTTTGGCCAAATGGGAAAATTTTTGGGGGCCCACGGCCCCAAAATGGCAACCCCGTTTTTCACACCAAGTTTTTGGGCCCCCGAAACCCGAGTAAAAGTGTAGGGAAAAAAAAAACCCCCCAAAACCCTTTCCCAAAAAAAATTTCAATAATATCATACAAACCCCATAATCGCCGGGTTTTCCCCCCCCCACGCCAAAAAAAAAAAAAAACCCCACACAAAAACAAAAAACCCCGAAAAAGGCCGGGGGGCGGGCCCCCCCTCCCACCCTCCCCCTGAATAAGACTAAAGAATTTTTAAAAAACATTGTGAAAGCAAAAGCCGTTTTTCGGGGCCCCTTTCCCCCCCCACTTTTTTCCCCACTTCCCGACCCAGGGCAGCAGGGCCCTATTTACACAAAGCAAAACCTGGAAAACCATTTTTTTGGGGGGGTTGGGGGCCCCGGGAAAATTTTTGGGGACACCACGGGGCCCCAAGATGCAACCCCCCCCTTTTAACCCCCCCCCAAAAATTTTTTGAAAAGAAACAATACATGGGAGGCAAAAAATCACCCCCCCACAACACCATCCAAAAAAATTCATATAATATCTACCCACAGTAAAATTTTCCCGGGGGGCCCCCCCCAAACCCCAAAACACAAAAAAAACCCCACACACAAACACCCACAAGGCGCGCACCGCGCAACATACCCACCCCTCCCCCAAGAATAAAAGCAAAGAATTTGAACTGTGACGCAAACGCCTTTTCGGGGGGCCCTTTTTCCCCCCCACTTTTCCGCACTTTTTCCGACCCAGGGGGGGAGGGGGCCCATTCACACTATGCGACAACCTGGACAACCTTCTGGTGTGTGTGGGACTGGGGAAGTTGGGGGCACCACGGCCCGCAAGATGGCAACCCCGCTTGTACACAGCCTTTTTCGCATAAAACAGAGTACAGTGTAGGGGGAAAAAACCCCCCCCCAACACCATCCATAAAATTTCATAAAAATATCAACACCCCATAACTGCCGGGGCCCCCCCCACCCCGGCCCAAAAACAAAAAACCCCAAACCCCAAACACCCCACAAAGGGGCCCCCCGCGGCATTTTATTTCCCCCCCCTTTCCCCTGAATAAACTAAAGAATTAAAGCATTGTGACGCAAAAAGGGCCCTTTTCGGGAAACCCCTTTCCCCCCCACTTTTTTCCCCCCTTCCGAGCCCCGGCAAACAGGACCCTATTTACACATGCAGACAACTGGGCAAAAACCCCCCGATGTGTGTGGCCCCGGAAATTTTTGGGGAACCACGGCCCCCAAGATGGCAACCCCCCTTGTACCAGCCAAGTTTTTTCCCCATAAAACAGGTACAGTGTAGGCAAAAATCACCCCCCCCCAAAAAACCCCCCCCAAAAATAAAATTTTTTTTTAAAAATCTCCCCCCCAGAATCTGCCGGTCCCCTCCCCCACGCCCCCAAACACAAAAAACCGCACACCCCAAACCCCCGACAAGGCGCGCACGCGCGCAAAGCATACCCCCCCCCTCCCAAAAAAAGGGCAAAAAATTTGAAGCATTTTTGACGGGAAACGCCCTTTTTTGGGCCTTGCCGCCCGCCCTTTTTTTCCCACTTTTCCCGAGCCCAAAGGGCCCGCAGGGGAAACCCCCCTTTACACATGCAGACAACCCCGGCAACCCTTGGATGTGTGTGGGACGGAAATTTTTGGGACACCACGGGGCCCCCCAAAATGGCAAAAACCCCCCTTTTAAAACAAACCCAAATTTTTTGCATAAAACAAGTACGTGGGAGGCAAAAAAACACCCCCCCCCAAAACCATCCCAATAAATTTATTAAAAAATACACCCAGTAATCTGCCGGGGGCCCCCCCCAAACCCCAAACACAAAAAACCGCACAAAACAAACACCCACAAGGGGCGCGCGGCATGATACCCCCCCCCCCCCCAAAAAAAGGCTAAAGAATTAGAAGTTTTTTGGGGGGGAAAAACGCCGTTTTTTTTACCTTTCCGCCCGCACTTTTTCCCAACTTCCCCCCCGCCCGGGGGGGAGGACCCATTCCCACAAATATGCAACAACCCGGACAAAACCTTTTTGGGTGTGTGTGGCACTGGAATTTTTGGCGAAACCCACGGCCCCCAAGATGGCAACCCCCCCTTTTAAAAAAGCAAGTTTTTGTCCTGGGAAAAGAGGGAAAAGTGTAGGGAAAAAAAAAAACCCCCCCCAAAAAACCCCCCCCCCAAAATAATTTCATAAAATTTTTCACCACGTAATCTGCCGGTCCCCCCCCCACCGCAAACACAAAAAACCGCACCCAAACACCCCACAAGGGGCCCCCCGCGCGCAGCATACCCCCCCTCCCATGAATAAGGCTAAAGAATTTGAAGCTTGTGACGCAAACCCGTTTTTTGGACCCCCTTTTTGCCCCCACTTTTCCCCCCATTTTCCCCCGCCAGGGCAGCAGGAAACCCCATTTTTACATAGCAGACAAAACCGGGGGAAAACCTTTTTTTGGTGTTTGGCAAATGGGAAAATTTTGGGGGCACCCGGCCCGCAAGATGGCAACCCCCCCCTTGGGCACACCAAGTTTGTCGCTAAAAACAGAGTACAGTGTAGGGGAAAAAACCCCCCCCCCCCCAACAAACCCTCCAAAATAATTTTATATAAAATCTACACCACAGAAATCTGCCGGGGCCCCTCCACGCGCAAACACAAAAAACCGGGACACACAAAAACCACAAGGCGCCACGCGCGCCAAACCCCTAAACCCCCCCCCCCATGAATAAGAGTAAAGAATTTGAAGGGTTTTTGACGCAAACGCCGTTTTGGGACCTTCCCCCGCACTTTTCCCACTTCCCGACCCAGGGGAAACAGACCTATTTTTCCTATCAAACAACCCGGACAACCATTTTGGATGTGTGTGGGACTGGGGGAAATTTTTGGGGACACCAGGCCCGCAAGATGGCAACCCCGTTTACACAGCCCCCAATTTTCGCATAGAAACAAGTACATGTAGGCAAAAATCCCCCCCCCACAAAAACCCCCCAATAATAATTTATATAATAAACTACCCACAGAAAAAAGCCGGGTCCCCCTCCACACCGCAAACACAAAAAACCGCCCAAAAAAACCCAAAACAAAAAGAAAGGCGCGCACCGCGCATGCATACCCACCCTCCCCCAAAAAAGAGCTAAAGAATTTTTAAACATTGTGACGCCCAAAAGCCCTTTTTTTGGAAACCTTGCCCCCCCACTTTTTTTCCCCCCTTCCAAGCCCAAGGGGGAGAACCCTATTTACACCCATGCCCGACAACCTGGACAACCTTTTGGATGGGGGGGGAAAATGGGGAAATTTTGGCGAACCACGGGGCCCCAAGATGGGAAAACCCCCCTTTTTCACAGCCCCCAAAAATTTTCGCATAGAAAAAAGTACGTGTAGGGGGAAAAACACCCCCCCAACCCCCATCCAATAATAATTTCATATAATTCATAAAACCACAGAAAACTGCCCGGGGGGCCCCCCCCACGCCCCCAAAAAAAAAAACCCCACAAAAAAACACCCACAAGGGGGCGCACGCGCGCATTTCATAAACCCCCCTCCCAAAAAAGAGCTAAAGAATTTGAAGCATTGTGACCAAAAAGCCGTTTTGGGGGGCCCCTTTTCCGCCCGCACTTTTCCCCACTTCCAGGCCCAGGGCAGCAGGACCCTATTCTACCTATGAGAAACCTGGCAACCCCTTTTATTGTGTGGGGGGGGAATTGTGGCACACCACGGCCCCCCCAAAATGGCAACCCCGCTTGTACACAGCCCCAAATTTTGCATAGAAAAAAGGTACAAATGTAGGCAAAAAAAAAACCCCCCCCCAAAAACCCCCAATAATAATTTCATATAATATTTATACACCACAGTAATCTGCCGGGTCCCCCCCCACACGCGCAAACCAAAAAACCCCACACACCCAAAACCCACAAGGCGCGCACGCGGATGCATACCCCCCTCCCAAAAAGGCTAAAGAATTTGAAGATTGTGACGCAAAAAGCCGTTTTTGGGGCCCCCTTTTCCCCCCCAAATTTTTTCCCCCCTTCCCCCGCCCAGGGCAGCGGCCCTTTTCTACACTATGCAAAACCCGGGGGAAACCCCCCGGATGTGTTGGCAAAAGGAATGTGGCGAAACCCCGGCCCGCAAGATGGCAACCCCCCTTGTACAAGCCCCAAAAATTTTCGCATAGAAACAGAGTACGTGTAGGCAAAAATCACCCCCCCCAACACCATCCAAAAATTAAAATTTTTTATAAAACAACCCACAGTAATTTTCCGGGTCCCCTCCACACGCGCAAACACAAAAAACCGCACACACAAACACCCCCAAGGCGCGCACGCGCGCAGCAACCCCCCCTCCCAGAATAAAAGCTAAAAAATTAGAAGCATTGTGCCAAACGCCCCTTTTCGGGGCCTTTTCCCCCGCACTTTTTTTTCCCCCTTCCAGCCCAGGGACAGGGCCCCATTCACACAGCAGACAACCCGGACAACCATTTGGGGGGGGTTGGGGCCCGGAAAATTTTGGGGACACCACGGCCCGCAAGATGGGAACCCCCCCCTTGTAAAACAGCCAATTTGTCGCAAAAGAAACGAGTACGGTAGGCAAAAAAAAACCCCCCCCCAAAACCAACCAAAAAATAATTTCATATAATATAAACACCACAGTAAACTGGGGGGGTCCCCTCCACCCGGGGAAACAAAAAAACCGCACAAAACAAACCCCGACAAGGCGCGCACGCGCCCCAAAGCATACCCACCCCCCAGAATTTTAAAAACTAAAAATTTGAAGCATTTGGACGCAAAACGCCGTTTTCGGGGGTTGCCCCCCCACTTTTCCCCACTTTTAGAGCCCAGGGGAGCAGGACCCCATTCCCACCTTCAGAAACCTGGACAACCATTTGGATTGTGTGGCACGGAAAAAGTTTGGGGGACACCACGGGGCCCCCCAAAAGCAACCCCGCTTTTACACAGCCCCTTTGTCGCATAGAAAAAATACCCTGTAGGGGGAAAAAAAAACCCCCCCAAAAAAACCAAACCAAAAAAAATTTCATATAATACATACACCACATAACGCCCCGGGGCCCCTCCACACCGCAAACACAAAAAAAACCCCACACACAAACACCCCACAAGGCGCGCACGCGCGCAAGGGATACCCACCCTCCCTGAATAAAAAGCTAAAGAATTTTTTAAACTTGTGACGAAAAAGCCGTTTTCGGGACCTTGCCGCCCCCACTTTTCCGCCCTTCCAGAGCCCAGGGCACAGGAAACCCCTTTCCCACACTATGCAACCCCCTGGGGGAAACCCTTTTTATGTGTGTGGCACTGGAAAGTGGCGAACCCCCAAAAAACCCCCAAGATGGGAACCCCCCCTTGTACACAGCCAAGTTTGTCGCATAGAAACAGAGACAGTGTGGCAAAAAACCCCCCCACAACACCATCCAAAATAATTTAAAATTTTTTTTATACACCAAAGTAATCTGCCGGTCCCCCCCCCACCCGCCCAAAAAAAAAAACCGCACACACAAACACCCCCCAAAAGGGGCCCCCAAGCGCGCATGCATACCCACCCCCAAAAAAAAAAAGGGGCTAAAGAATAAAGCAAATTTTACCAAAAAAGGCCGTTTTTCCCCCGGGGGGTTGCCGCCGCACTTTTTTTCCCCCTTCCAGAGCCCCCCCAAAACAGGACCCATTTACACTAGAGCAACCTACAACCATTCATGGTGGGCAGGAAGTGGGGACACCACGGCCCCCCAAGATGGGGGCCCCGCTTGTACACGCCAATTTTTTTGATAGAAACAGGACGTTAGGGAAAAATCACCCCCCACAACACCATCCAATAATAATTTAATAAATCATACACCAAGTAATCTGCCGGGGGCCCCCCACACGCCCCCCAAACACAAAAAACCGCACAATACCCAAAAACCCACAAGGGCGCACCCGCATGCCCAAAACCCCCCCTCCCCCTTTAAAAGAGCTAAAGAATTTAAAACCCTTTGGGCGCAAACCCCCGTTTTCGGGGCCTTTCCGCCCGCACTTTTTCCCCCCTTTTCCCAAAAACCCCCCGGGACAGGGGCCCCCTTTTACCTAGCAGCAACCGGACAACCTTTTTGGGTGTTTTTGGCACGGGGGAAATTTTTGGGGACAAAACCACGGCCCCCAAGATGGCAAAACCCCGCTTTACACAGCCAAATTTGGGTTTTTATAGAAACAAAATACATGTAGGCAAAAATCACCCCCCCCCAACACCATCCCTAATAATTTTCATATAAATATACACAAAAGTAATTGGGGCCGGGGGGCCCCCCCCACCGCAAACACAAAAAACCGCACACAAAAACACCCCCCCCAAAGGGGGCGCAAACCCCCCATGCATACCCACCCTCCCATGAAAAAAGAGCTAAAAATAGAAACTTGTGACGCAAAAAGCCCCCTTTTGGACCTTTCCCCCGCACTTTTCCGCACTTCCCCGAGCCCAGGGCCCAAAAACAGGGGGCCCCATTTACACTATGCAGACAACCGGACAACCATTTGGATGTGTGTGGCACTGGAATTGTGGCGACACCCAAGGGCCCCCAAGATGCAAAAACCCCCCCTTTTCACAGCCAATTTTTTGCTAGAAACAGGTACTGAGGCAAAAAAAAAACCCCCCACAACACCCCTCCAATAATAAATTTTTAAAAATTCATACACCACCCTAATCTGCCGGGGCCCCCCCCACACCGAAAAACAAAAAAAACCCCACAAAAAAAACACCCGACAAGGGGCCCAAAACCCCGCAGAACCCACCCCCCTTTAAAAATAAAGAATTTGAAGCATTGGACGGGAAAAAACCCTTTTTTTGGGACCTTGCCCCCCCCCACTTTTTCCCCCATTCCCCAACCCAGGGGGGCCGACCCCTTTTTAAAAACCCCCCGGGGAAAAAACCCGGGGAAAAACCCCCTTTTGGGGGGGTGGCACGAATTTGGGGGGGGACCAAAGCCCGCAAAATGGCAACCCCCCCCTTTTACACAGCCAAGTTTGGCCCCATAGAAACAAGTAAAATGTAGGAAAAAAACCCCCCCACAACACCACCAAAATAATTTCCCTAAAAATATCAAAACACCACATAATCTCCGGTCCCCCCCCACCCCAAAAACCCCAAAAAAACCCCACACACAAACACCCACAAGGGGGGCACGCCCCGCATGCTACCCACCCCCCCCATGAATAAGATAAAAATTAAAAAGCATTGGAGCAAAACCCGTTTTCGGGGCCTTGCCCCCCGCATTTTTCCCCACTTTTCCCCCCCCCGGGGGGGGGACCCTATTTACAAATATCAGACAACCGACAAACCCTTCTGGTGTGTGTGGGGGTGGGTTGTGGGGAAAACGGCCCGCAAGATTGGGGGCCCCGCTTGTAACAGCCCCAAAAATTTTCGCATAAAACAATACAGTGTAGGGGGAAAAAAAAACCCCCCCCCAAACCATCCAAAAATAATTTCAATAATTCAAAACACCACAGTAATCTGCCCCGGGGGGCCCCCCCCAGCGCAAAAAAAAAAAACCGCACCCCAAAAAACACCCCACAAAAAGGGGCGCACGCGGCCCCCCATCCCCCCCCCATAATAAGACTAAAGAATTGAAGCATTGTGACGCCCCAAAAACCCTTTTTGGGGGCCCGCCGCCCGCACTTTTCCCCCCTTCCAGAGCCCAGGGGAGCAGGACCCATTTAACCCAAAAAGAGACAAAAGGACAACCATTCTGGATTTTGGCACTGGGGAATTTTTGGGGACACCACGGCCCCAAGATGGCAAACCCCCCTTTTACCAAACCAAAAATTTTCGCATAGAAACAAGTAAAAGTGTACAAAAATCACCCCCCCCAACACCAACCCCCAAAAAAAATTTCCCATAAAAACATACACCACAGTAATCGCCGGGGGGCCCCCCCCCAAAGCCAAACCAAAAAAAACCCCACACAAAAAACCCGACCAAAAAAGGGGGCCCCGCGCGCATGCATACCCCCCCCCCCAGAATAAGATAAAAATTTGAAGCCCTTGTGACGCAAACGCCGTTTTTTCGGGGCCTTTGCCCCCCCACTTTTCCGCCTTCCAGAGCCCCGGGAGCGGAAACCCCATTCTCACTAACGACAACCCCCCAAAAACCATTCGGGGGGGGGTTTTTGGGGGGGAATTGGGCGACACCCCCGGGCCCCCAAGATTGGGGGCCCCCCCTTTTAACCCCCGCCAAAATTTGTCCCAAAAGAAACGGTACATGTAGGAAAAAAAACCCCCCCCAAACCCAACCAATAATAATTTATAAATATCATACACCCCAGTAATTGCCGGGGTTTTCCCCCCCCCACCCCCAAACCCCAAAAAACCGACACACAAACACCCAAAAGGGGGCACGCGCGCATGCATACCCCCCCTCCCATGAATAAGGCTAAAGGGAAATAGAAGCATTTTTTGACGGAAAAACCCCTTTTCGGGGGGTTCCCGCCCGCACTTTTCCGCACTTTCCCCCCCGGCACAGGAAAAACCCCCCTTTTACACTATGCAGACAACCTGACAACCCATTTTTGTGTTGTGGCCTGAATTTTTGGGCCCCACCCGGGCCCCCCAAAATGGCAACCCCGCTTTTACACACCCCAAAAATTTTCGCATGAAACGGTACAGGGAGGCAAAAACACCCCCCCCAAAAACCCCCCCCAAAAATTTAAATTTTATATAATACATACCCAAAAAGTAATCTGCCCGGGCCCCTCCACCGCGCAAACACAAAAAACCCCAACACAAAACCCACAAAAGGGGGGAGCGCGCAGCATAACCCCCCCCCATGAATAAAACAAAAATTTGAAAACTTTTGACCCCAAAAGCCGTTTTTGGGGGTTGCCCCCGACCTTTTCCCCCTTCCAGACCCCGGGGGGAGGAAACCCCATTCCCACACATGCAACAACCCGGGGGAACATTTTTATGTTTGTGGCACTGGAAAAAGGGGGCACCAAAGGCCCCCAAAATGGCAACCCCCGCTTGTACACAGCCAAGTTTTCGATAAAACAATACAGGTAGGCAAAAATCAAACCCCCCCCAAAAACCCCCCCCAATTTTAATTTCTATAATATCAACCCACATAATCTGCCGGGTTTTCCCCCCACCCCCAAACACAAAAAACCGACACCCCAAACACCCCCCAAAGGGGGGCACGCCGCATCCCACCCACCCTCCCCTGAATAAGCTAAAGAATTGAACAAATTTTACCCCAAAGCCGTTTTGGGGCCCCTTTCCCCCCCACTTTTTCCCCAAATTCCAGACCCCGGGGGGGAGACCCTATTCTACACTAGCAACAAAACCCCCACAACCATTCTGGGGGGGGTGTGGCATGGGGAATTTTTTGGGGACAAAACCCCGGGCCCCCAAAAAATGGCAACCCCGTTGTACACAGCCAAGTTTGTCCCCATAGAAACAGATACCCGTGTAGGGAAAAAAAAAAACCCCCCCCAACACCAAACCCCAAAAAAAAAACATAAATCAAACACCCCAGTAATCTGCCGGGGGGCCCCCCCACACGCCAAAAAAACAAAAAAAACCCCCCACACCAAAAAAACCCCACAAGGCCCACCGCGAAAAAATACCCCCCCCCCCCCATGAATAAGAGCTAAAAAATTAAACATTGTGACGCAAACGCCCTTTTTTGGGACCTTCCGCCCCCCACTTTTTTCCCCCCTTCCAACCCAGGGGGGGGAGCCCATTCTAAAACTATGCAACAACCTACAACCATTCTGATGTGTTTTCCCGGAAAATTTTGGGGGAACCACGGGGCCCCCAAAATGGGGGCCCCCCTTTTACACAGCCAATTTTTCGATAGAAAAGATAAGTGTAGGCAAAAAAAAAAACCCCCCACAAACCCCCCCTCCCCAAAAAATAATTTTTTTTTAAAAAATACACCACAGTAATCGCCCGGGCCCCTCCAACCCCGGGGGAAAACAAAAAAAAAACCCCCCACAAAACACCCACAAGGGGGGCACGCGCCATGCATACCCCCCCCTCCCATGAATAAAAACTAAAAAATTTTTAAACAAATTTTGACCCCCAAAGCCGTTTCGGGACCTTTCCGCCCGCACTTTTCCGCACTTCCAGACCCCGGGCAGCAGGGCCCATTTCAAAAACTATCAACAACCCGGGCCCAAACCCTTCGGGGGGTTTTTTATGGAATTGTGGCGCACCACGGCCGCAAATGGGGGCCCCGCTTGACAAACCAAGTTTTTTGATAGAAACAGAGTCCCTGTAGGGGGAAAAAACACCCCCCCCAAAACCATCCAATAATTTTCATATAATATCTAAAACCCCAATAATCTCCGGGGGCCCCCCACAGCGCAAAACAAAAAACCGCACACACCCCAAACAAAAACCCCCCAAGGCGCGCACGCGCGCATGCATACCCCCCCTCCCCCAAAAAAAGCTAAAAAAAAAAACAAATTTTGCGCAAACGCCCCTTTTCGGGACCTTGCCGCCCCCACTTTTCCGCACTTCCGACCCCGGGGGGGAGGACCCCATTTTTACCCCCATCAGACCCTGGCAACCATTCTGGTGTGTGTGGCACTGGAAAATTTTTGGGGACACCACGGCCCGCAAGAGGGGGAAAACCCCCCTTTAACACCAAATTTTTTGCATAGAAACCCAAATACATGTAGGGAAAAATCACCCCCCACAACACCACCAAAAATAAAATTTTTTTTTAATACTACACCCCCAGAAAATTTTTGGGGCCCCCCACACCCAAAAAAAAAAAACCCACACAAAACACCCGACAAGGCCGCACGCGCGCATTTCATACCCACCCCCTCCCCCTAATAAGAGCTAAAGAAAAAAAAAAAAAAAGCAAATTTTGAGCAAAAAAAACCCTTTTCGGGACCTTGCCGCCCGCACTTTTTTCCCCCTTCCAAGCCCAGGGGGGGGAGGACCCATTCACACTTTTCAGACCAAAACCCCCACAACCTTCTTGGGGGTGTGTGTGGCCCCTGGGAATTTTTGGGACACCACGGCCCGCCCAAAATGGCAACCCCGCTTTACACACCCCAAAAATTTTTCGCATAGAAACAAGTACCGTGGGGGCAAAAATCACCCCCCACAACACCATCCAATAATAATTTCATATAATATCATACCCACAGTAATCTGCCGGTCCCCTCCACACGCGCAAACACAAAAAACCGCACACACAAACACCCGACAAGGCGCGCACGCGCGCATGCATACCCACCCTCCCATGAATAAGAGCTAAAGAATTAGAAGCATTGTGACGCAAACGCCGTTTTCGGGACCTTGCCGCCCGCACTTTTCCGCACTTCCAGAGCCCAGGCAGCAGGACCCTATTCTACACTATGCAGACAACCTGGACAACCATTCTGGATGTGTGTGGCACTGGAATTGTGGCGACACCACGGCCCGCAAGATGGCAACCCCGCTTGTACACA
This sequence comes from Stramonita haemastoma, assembly GCA_030674155.1. NCBI lineage: Eukaryota > Metazoa > Mollusca > Gastropoda > Neogastropoda > Muricidae > Stramonita > Stramonita haemastoma. The sequence goes on from JASPKP010007375.1 coordinate 11,910, forward strand.
GCCAAGTTTGTCGCATAGAAACAGAGTACAGTGTAGGCAAAAATCACCCCCCCACAACACCATCCAATAATAATTTCATATAATATCATACACCACAGTAATCTGCCGGGTCCCCTCCACACGCGCAAACACAAAAAACCGCACACACAAACACCCGACAAGGCGCGCACGCGCGCATGCATACCCACCCTCCCATGAATAAGAGCTAAAGAATAGAAGCATTGTGACGCAAACGCCGTTTTCGGGACCTTGCCGCCCGCACTTTTCCGCACTTCCAGAGCCCAGGGCAGCAGGACCCTATTCTACACTATGCAGACAACCTGGACAACCATTCTGGATGTGTGTGGCACTGGAATTGTGGCGACACCACGGCCCGCAAGATGGCAACCCCGCTTGTACACAGCCAAGTTTGTCCGCATAGAAACAGAGTACAGTGTAGGCAAAAATCACCCCCCACAACCACCATCCAATAATAATTTCATATAATATCATACACCACAGTAATCTGCCGGGTCCCCTCCACACGCGCAAACACAAAAAACCGCACACACAAACACCGACAAGGCGCGCACGCGCGCATGCATACCCACCCTCCCATGAATAAAGCTAAAAAAATTAAAGCATTTGTGACGCAAACGCCGTTTTCGGGGCCTTGCCGGGCCCCCTTTTTTTCCCCGCACTTCCAGAGCCCAGGCAGCAGACCCATTCTACACATGCAGACAACCGGACAACCATTCTGGATGTGTGTGGGCCTGGAATTGTGGCGACACCACGCCCCGCAAGATGGCAACCCCGCTTGTACACAGCCAAGTTTGCGCATAGAAACAAGTACAGTGTAGGCAAAAATCACCCCCCACAACACCATCCAATAATAATTTCATATAATATCAAACACCACATAATCTGCCGGTCCCCTCCACACCGCCAAAAACAAAAAACCGCACACACAAAAACACCCACAAGGCCGG
>JASPKP010007376.1:0-12877 GCA_030674155.1 Stramonita haemastoma
TTCTCATGTGTATGCAGTTTTGTAAATGTCATCCGTTCCATGGGCACACAATGGCCTACTCTTCCGAAAGAGGAACGGGTTTCAACAAGTGAGCAACAACCTTCTACGTGCGTTCGCACACAGGACTTGTTTACAGTCTCATCCGAAGGAAGCGTGTTTATTAATTCATTTATTTATTCTTTTATATCGAGGATAATGGAATAAACTCGTGTGCTTTTCTTTTTTACATTCCGTCTCTGTCGTGTGTATGCAGTGTTTTCAATTTTCTCATCTGTCCCCCCACACCCTACGCAAAGACCTACTTTTTCGAAAAGCGGAACAGGATTTAAAGTGTGCGCAAGATGCTCTGTGTGCGCTCGCACACGGGGCCTTGGTTTCTAGTCTCATCCGAAGGATTTTTGGAGAGAGTGGAGTCAGCACTGATGTTAACTCCAGGGGAAAAATCCCCTCGAACGGGATTCGAACCCGGGTTGAAAGATTGCGAGCGCAATGTTCTAACATTTAGGTTATCTCTGTGTGTGTGAGAGTGTGTGTGTGTGTGTGTGTGTGTGTGTGTGTGTGTGTGTGTGTGTGTGTGTGTGTGTGTGTGTGTGTGTGTGTGTGTGTGTGTGTAAGACTGAAAATTATTTAGATCTAGTTATTGGTTTTTGTTTGTTAGGTTGTTTTTTTTTGGCCAATGAAGAAAGACGTGTAGAGCACCCACACAAAAAGAGAAAAAAAAAGACATAAAACATAATTAACAAAAAGATTGTGATTCATGATCTGCATGCAACTGAGGCCTTTAAAAAAATATATTTTCAATATACATATAAATATATTAATATACATATAAATATATATATGTATATATATACATATACATATGTATATATATATATATATATATATATATATATATATATATATATATATATATATTGTGTGTGTGTGTGTGTGTGTGTGTGTGTGTGTGTGTGTGTGTGTGTGTGTGTGTGTGTGTGTGTGTGTGTGTGTGTTGTGGATAAGCATTTAGCTCTGTCTGGGATGTTGGTCAGCCAGACTGTTAATGTGTGTGAGTAATGATGGCGGTTGTTTCTTTATTTGTTATAAGGACAAAGCGCATTTGAGTAAACAAAAGCACTGCATTTGAAAAAGAAATCTGTTTTGTGATCGCTTTTTTCTGTTTCTGTACCTTTCGACCGTATGTGTGTGTCAAATCAAATCAAATCGAATTTGTGTGTGCATATGTGTATGTTTGTGTATGGTTTGTGTTTGTGTGTGTGCGTGTGTGTGCGTGTGTGTGGTGTGCGTGTGTGTGTGTGTGTGTGTGAGCGAGTGTGTGTGTATGTGTTTGTGTTTGAGTATGTAGTAAGAGATATCACCGATGGAAACAATAGAATAATTACATCTTCGATTTAAATCGGAATAAAGGAAATCAAGGCAATAGAAAAACTGATATAACAGCAAACACATAAGACAGAAAACATGACATCAAACAAAATTATGAACTTACAAATATTTGCATGACAGATTTGATAAACAAACATAAAATTGGGAGAGATGGAGAGAAAGAGAGAGAGAGAGAGAGAGAGAGAGAGAGAGAGAGAGAGAGAGAGGAGAGAGAGAGAGAGAGAGAGAGAGAGAGTCAACCTTTCTCAGAGTTAAAAAAATCGGAAATATAAAGTGATAGGCTTTTGTATGCGTTTTGGGGTTCATAGATACTGCTTCTTGATCTCCTGTGTTATCTGAGAGCAAATTTTGTTTAAATATTTTCTGAAAAAGCCGCTTCTCGCGGTCCCTAATTTGTACAGTCAGTGATGTAAAACGATGGTAACAAAGATTTAATCCACATTTGATGGTCCCAGAGCTGTCCAACCCTCCCTACGGTAATTGCCCGACGCCAAGTCACCGCTTCCAGCGGTACAGCAGCTGGCAGGCTGGAGGCTTGTCAAACACACTTCAAGCAGACGGCCCCTTCAGGCATCCTTAGTTAATTTTACTTTCCCGCCACAGCGCAATGCCTGTGCCGCCCTTAGCAGGTTCGGCAATCAGGGCGGGCTAGTTTCGTTTCACTTATCATCTTTCCAACTTGGCTAGCTCCTACTGTGGTTGAACAAGAAGGTGTTATTCAATAAAAACAATACTTGTTGCCATCGAAACTTCAGGTATGAAAGGCGAATATATGTGACAAAATAATTCTCACAGGCTAAAGAATGCAGCATAAAAGGCACAAAGCCCGCAGCGATGCGAAACTTTCAAACGCCATTTTCTCGAAACTACGTCGAACCGCGATAGCCGCTTCAGGCAGGTAACCCTTGATATGTGTGTGTGTATGTAGGCTATGTATGCACTGCAAAAGCACACACACACACACACACACACACACACACACACACACACACACACACACACACACACACACACACACACACACATATATATTATATAATATATTATATATATATATATATATATATATATATATATATATATATATATATATATATATATATATATATATGAACATTCATCGTTTTGGGCAGTCACTTTCCTTAGGAGAGCAGCACGTTGTAGCACCAGATCTCATCCCTGCCACAGGGGGTACAGTATCAAATATCACACCCCCACCCCATTTATATATACATGTATGTATATATGTATATATATGTATTAATGAAAAAGCATTAGCGTGCTTACTCGATTATCCTCGAAATAAGTTACTACTAGATCTACTACTACTACTACTACTACTACTACTACTACTACTACTACTACTACTACTACTACTACTACTACTACTACTACTCCTCCTCCTCCTTCTCCTCCTCCTCCTCCTCCTCCTACTACTACTACTACTACTACCGTTAAAATCCCTAGCATAAGCCCACCATCTAGCAAACGCCCATCTCCCACTTTGGGCCAAAAGTTGTGCACAGGGGTAACTACCTAGCAAACGCCCAGCCTGCTTTTTTTCAAAGAGACTATGCTCACTTTCACTAGGATTTGTGCAGACTGTTTTTTAAGTCCTTTGACAACGCTTCCTGATGGCCAAAAGTTGGTTCTTGAATCTCTCTGTGCCATTTTTTGCAAAATGCCAAAGCGACAGTCTTACACTGTATCTTTCAAATTGGAAGCCCTCCAGTATCTGGATAACGAAGCAGGTGGGAATGTTTCGGAGTGTGCCCGTGAATTTTCTGTGCATAGGAAGAGGATCAGGGTATGGAGTGAAAACAGAGATAGACTTGAACAGCAGTACGGTAAAGACAAACAAAAACGGAAACTGTTAAAAGGACCAGCAGTTAGATCTGAACATGTCGACCAAGGTGTGCTGCATTATCTGGAAGATGAAAGATCTGAAGGCAGGGTATTGCGAAACAAGGATCTACAATGGAAAGCGATGGAACTGGTTGGCCTTCTTTGCCTCAAAATCCCTTTTTTTCTATTTTCCTTCTCTTATACTCACACGACCTAACTTACACGCTTTCGGGGTTTGTATTCACTCAATTACACAGTTGAGCACAAAAATTATTTTGTGCAAAGGGGTCTATCCCTAGCACACGCCCACCCCCCAATTTTGCCCTAAATCAGTGCACAGGGGGGGTGGGCGTATGCTAGGGATTTTACGGTACTACTACTACTACTACAACTACTACTAACAACAACAACAACAACAACAACAACCACAACAAATATACCACTACTGCTGCTACTGCTGCTGCTGCCTCTACTACTACCACTACTAGTAAACACCGATAAAAATGTCAGCCCTAATAATCATGCACTCTAAGTCTCTCTTTACAATGCTTCAGAGATGTAACCTATATAACAAGACACCGTGAAATAGACCAATAAGCATGTGTACTTTATTACAGTGGATCAAAGCATCATCTCCTATAAAATCAGCAAAAGAATTCGATGCTGACCGAAAAAAATGAGTTTGCTTGCTCTCATGGGAACAGTTTCTCATGTACAATACTTTTAGGGGATCCTGATTCATATTCCCTCGATAAATGAAGAATTCTTTTATGGCTTGATCTCTGCCACCCCCCTCTACCCTCCTCCTCCTGTCTTCCTGCTCTATTTATCTCTCCCCCCCCCCCCCGTTTGTTCCCTCATTTTCTTCCGCTACATGTGATGTTTCAAAACCCATAAAAATAGAGAATGTTCATCTCGAGATTAAAGAAAAAGGTCATGGATATATTATTACATGTTAAAAATCATGTTAGAGAGAAGTTTAAAAACCGAGGTTTACAATGCAATTATCAAACGACAATAAAGGATTTATTTACAAATATAACAGATTATTTACAGTTCCCCTGTATGTGTGTGTGTTTGTGGTGTGCGTGTGTGTGTGTGTGTGTGTGTGTGTGTGTGTGTGTGTGTGTGTGTGTGTGTGTGTGTGTGTGTGTGTGTGTGTGTGTGTGTGTGTGTGTGTGGTGTGTGTGTGTGTGTGTGTGTGTGTGTGTGGTGTGTGTGTGTGCGCGAGTGCATGCGTGCGTGCGTGCGTGCGTGTGTGTGTGTGTGAAAATTTCAATTCACATGAATGAAAATCTAAAGCACATGAACAAAGACATCTCAACACAAAAATAAGCAACAAAAGATATCTCAACAAAAAGAAAAGAAAAGAAAAAGAATTTAAAGAAAATTTTAGTTTAATTGTTTTTCTTTTAATCAATTACACCATCTTTTTGGAGATCAGAACCACAGTGAATGGAGTTTGCACTCTGGAAAGCGATGGGAATCGATACAGGAAATGAAGAGTGTCTGTGTCCTTGCTGCTTTTGAATTTATCTCATGCCACTGTGCTGTCTCTCATTGTTGTCCTTTTCGAAATTTCTTCCTTTAGTTTCTTCTCTGTTTCTATCTACTCGTTTATCTATTTTTTTAAATTTCCTTTTTCCACTCTTTGTCTTTCTATGTTAGAAAGTTTTCTGAGGTTTCGATGCATGTAATTGGTTTGACAGTTGTTGTTTTTTTAAACATACAAACACGTGTATTTTTTTTTCTTCCTCTGAAGATGATCTGCTCATTCCATTTTGTCACATGTTTGTTTGTAAGTTATGTCTGTTTTTGCATTTTCTTCTCTTTTTTTTTCTTGTTCCTTTACTTTTTTTGTTGCTTTTTTTCTGAAGTTTTTGGTTGGGGAAAAGAGCGAACATATAAGTATTTTATTATTAATAGTACGTATCTGTCAATCTCAGAATACTTTGGAGTTGCGCTTTAGGCACTAGAGCGCAAACCTGGGTAAGTAAGTATGCAGGGCAAGCTGTTACCCATGCAGCAGACCCCCCCCCCCCTCTTCACGTCGCTTAAATAATCCATTGAAAAGGCAGTTACCAATACAAATGGTTCCAGTGCCGTCGCAGGAGCTGCCAGAACGTTGCAGGCTTTTTATTTTGTCATCATGAAATGTTTACTGATTTGATCAAAAGAAATGCCCTTTTCTAAAAAAAAAAAAAAAAAGTCAATCATTTCAATTTCTAAGAATGTTCAGTCACTTTTCCAGGCGTCTTCTTTGGTCGTTATAGAAATCGTTTGACCCACCATGTTAATGCTGTTGCCACATAGTAATGAGCACAGTATAAGCTACACATTTGTTGTTGCTATGCTCGTTATGTTCTTCATGTTATATTTGTTCTATGATTAAAGCAATGATTACACATTATTCAAACCAAATACATGCATGTAAACAGTGAAAAAAAACAACAGCGGCAACTCCAAACTATGGCGATGCAGCTTTTCCCCATACGAACAAGGAAGGACGGTGGCAGGATGGTTAAGACGTTCGCCTGCCAATATGTAAACCGCGAGTTTCTGGGTTCGTACCCAGCTCGCCCTTTCTTCCCAGTTTGACAAAAAAATCGAACTGAATGTCAAAGTCATTCGGATGAGACTATAAACCGAGGTCCCGTATGCGAACGCACGCAGGACATCTTGCGCACACGTTAAAATCACGTTCCGCCTTTCGGAAGAGCAGGCCATCGTGTGCCGGTAGGAACGGATGACAAAATAAAAAAAAAACCCAGCATGCACACAGGTGTCGCGTTTAGACACCATCCCTGAGGGGGGAAAAATCATGGGTAGGCGCTGCACTTGTGGCGACGCACTCTCCCCGGGGAGAGTAGCCCGAATTTCACGCAGAGAAATCTGCTGTGACATAAAGTGGTATAAAAAAATAAAATAAAATAAAATAAAAACTATTCCCAACTTCATGCAGAAAAAGTTTAGTGTGAGTATAATCTTGTACAACATAATGCTGCAAACAGGAAACGCTTTCTGAGGATATGATTATCTGATTAAAGTGTATGATACAATTTGGTCATTTGTGTGCAATATGTATCGCAAAAATACTTGTTTCATGTCGTGCGTCTGTGGGTTTTTTTTTCGTCAGAAAGGCGTAATCTTTGTTTTAAGTTGATTAACCAGTATTCTAGGCTTAATAAAATGGTTTTCAATTTCTTAACAACAGAAGAACACGACACAAAAGAGAAATTTTGAATTACTACAAAATAGATGTTTCAAATTTATTTTAACACGCATTTTTTGAGAGAGAGTGAAGTACAGACAGACAGACACACACACGCACATATGCACGCACGGGCGTGCGTGCACACACGCATACACACACAAATACACAAACACACGCAAGCGCACGTGCACACACACAAAGAAAGAAAGAAAGAAAGAGAGAGAGAGAGAGAGAGAGAGAGAGAGAGAGAGAGAGAGAGAGAGAGAGAGAGAGAGAGAGAGAGAGAGAGAGAGACAGACAGACACACAGACACACAGACACACAGACACACAGACACACAGACAGAGACACACAGACACACAGACACACAGACACACAGACACACACTCAGACAGACAGACAGGCTGACAGACAAGCACAAACAGAAAAGCAAAGCAACACAAAAAGCCAAGCCAAAACAACCGTCAAGCTATAATCATCACAAACTATTCTTTAAAAACATTTTACGATATTAATCAACAAACATCAAGGCCCAATTGGGATTCTGTTTTTATGGGAGTTTTCTTTCCTTCTTTCCTTTTTTTTCTTTTAAAGGTGAGAACGAGATGACTGGAATTATTTACTAGTTTGCGAGGTGCCGCTAATGAACCGGATAGCCTAGTGGTTAGAACATTACGCTCGAAATTTGACGACCTGGGTTCGATTCCCTTTCGGGGGGATTTCCCCCCCCCTAGAGTTAACACCGGTACTGACTCCACTCTCTCCCCCCAAAATGTTCTGCGGATGAGACTATAAACCGAGGCTCTGTGTGCTAACGCGCGCAGAACATCTTGCGCACACGTTAAATCCTGTCCCGCTTTTCGTAAGAGTAGGCCATTGTGTGGCGGTGGGAACAAATGACAAGATTTACAAAACTGCACAAACACGGGTACTGGGTGTAAAAAAGCACATGAGTGTTTATTCCATTATCCTCGATATAAAAGAATGAATAAATAAATAAAAATAAACACACAGACACACACGCGGGCACGCACGCACACATACATACATATACGAACCCACAAACATGTGCGCGAATGCATGCAAACACGCACACACAAACTCACACACACACGCTCGTACTGACATTTCAATATGCATCCCCATATACACGCACACATACACACATGTGCGCACACACATGTGCACGCATGCAAAGAAACATGCACTGAATCATGTACACAATCATATACTGCGACTCGCATACACACACACACACACACACACACACACACACACACACACACACACACACACACACACACACACACACACACACACACACACACACATACACACACACACACACACACACACCACACACACACACACACACACACACACACACCTCTCTCTCTCTCTCTCTCTCTCTCTCTCTCTCTCTCTCTCTCTCTCTCACACACACACACACACACGCGCGCGATTAAAAATTCAAGATTTAATTCCTTCCACCACTTTTGGGGTAAGGGGGACTACAAAGAAATGAAACAGGAGAATAAACATAACAGCAATACACCCCAAAAAATACATAAATACTAACTAAACTGAATAGCAAGAGATCATCGCAAAATAACAAGCAGCATTAAAACTTCAAAACATTATTTTAAGTATATCAATTTTTTTAACTACACAAAGTACACATGTGAATGACAAGAAATGAAACTTCAAGAAATACCTGCAAATCTTATGAATTATTTGAGAGAAACAGATGAACATTTCGATATTTACCTTTTATTAACCTACAAACATTATAACTGAACATGGGTTGAAGAAAGTGCTGAAGAACAAAATATTGTCATAAATATTAAAGACACAATGCACACACACACACACACACACACACACACACACACACACACACACACACACACACACACACACACACACACACACACACACACACACACACACACGCACATACACACACACACACACACACACACACACACCACACACACACATCCCCCCACACACACAGACATACCCCCCCCCCCCCCCCACACACACACATATCAAGAAAACAAACAAAACAATACACCCAAGTAACCTTTATTAAAGTATACCTCGGCACGAAAGCTACAGTAACTGATATTTTGTAGCTGTGACTGGCATGAATATATAACAAAACAATCTGATAAGATAACAAGAGCTGTTAAAGGTTTTTGATGTGACAGTAATGGCATATAGGGATGCACAGAATATTGCAGGTTGTTTCCGCGTTCTATGAATTATTTGAATGTGACATGTCGGAAACGGCTCCACTGTGTCTGATGTGGCACGAAATTGACACAATCACAAACTAAGAAAAATAAAAAGCAGAACAAAAGGCACCACTGATCTAATGCAAGTCATACATGGAACTAGACGCACGCATGCACAAACACGCGCGTGCACTTACGCGCGTGCGGGTGCACACACACACACACACGCACGCGCGCACACATACACACACACACATACATACACACACACATACACACACACACACAAACACACACACACACACACACACACACACACACACAGAGTTCGAGGGGATTTTCCCTCTGGAATTAACATCAGTGCTGACTTCACTCTTCCCAAAAAATCCTTCGGATGAGACTATAAACCGAGGCCCCGTGTGCGAACGCACGCAGAACATCTTGCGCACACATTAAATCCTGTTCCACTTTTCGTAAGAGTATGCCATTCTGTGCCAGCGGGAACATATGACAAGAATTTCAAAACTGCACACACACGGGGACTAGATGTAAAAAAAGCACATGAATGCTTATATCATTATCCTCGCTATAAAAAATAAAGAAAAGAAAACACACACACATACACACAAAGTTTCACCACACACACACACACACACACACACACACACACACACACACACACACACACACACACACACACACATACACACACACACACACACACACACACACACACACACACACACACACACATACACACACACATACACACACACACACACACACACACACACACACACACACACACACACACACACACACACACACACACACTGTACTTTCACCTGTTTATTTTTCGTTAATAGACGTTAACTTAAAGACCATAATGGAAACACATAAATAAAACAACCCCCTCCTCCTGGCACATAATATAACATTTTAAGGTATAACTCAATCAGTTTGAATTAACATCGGTGGCAACTCCGTTCACCTTCGGATGAGACTATAAACCCAGGTACTTTGTACGAACGCAAGCAGAATATCTTGGCCACACATTCAAACCCATGTTCTGCTTTGCGGAGGAATGTGCTACAAGGAAAAACATAGCCTAGTGGTCAGAGCGTTGCGCTTGCAATTTGGCATCCCGGGATCAAACTGTTTGAGCCAGCACCAAGACGCCCGTTTAAAGGGATTTCCCCTGGTGCTAACTGACTCAACTGCTCCGTGAGTCCTTAGGATGAGACTATAAACTGATGTCCCTTGTGCGAACACATGTAGAAAATCTTGCACACAGGTTAAAAAGGGGACAGGATAGCCTAGCGGTCAGAATATTGCGCACGCAATTTGACGATCGTTCGAGGGGCTTTTACCCCTGGAGTTAATTTCAGTGCTGACTCCACTCTCCCCAAAAGTCTTTCGGATGAGACTGTAAACCGAGGCCTCGTGTGCGAACGCACGCAAAATATCTTGCGCCCACGTTAAATCCTGTTCCGCTTTTCGTAAGAGTAGGCCATTGTGTGCCGGTGGGAACAAATGACAAGATTGACAAAACTGCATACACACAGGGACTGGAAGAAAAAAAGCACATGGGTGCTTATCCCATCATCCTCAAAATAAAAGAATAAAAAGAATAAAACACACGCAGAACATCGTGTACTCACGACGCTAAAAACCAGTTCCGCATTTGGGAAGAGTAGGCCATTTCGTGCAAGTAGGAACCGACGACAAAATTGAAATCTAAACGCATGCACCCAGGTGTCGTATCTCGACACCATTCCCGAAATAAGAGTGTGGCTACTTTGATAGTGGATTAAAAAAAAAAAAGGTTGCCTACACAAAATTCCACCTTTGATGAGCCTTCAAGCTGTAGCCGAGGAACGAAAAAAAAAGAAAGAAATATGGCCTTTGTGGTCAGCAAGGCTTAAAACAGTTTAGTTGGACCAGACTGGGCTGAACGATGCTGTCACTGAAACAAAAAATAACATATCAGACTAAGAGAAAAAACAACAACCGAATCTTGCATGCTTTACAACAATGAGGATGTATCAATGCAAACGCTAGACGTCTATATGTATAACATAAAACAGTCTCTTTCATATTCAATAGTCATTATGAAGCTATAAAAGAACGCACTTCTAAGAATAATTGTTGTTGTTTTTTTACTCTCATAACAAGATGGTAAAAGTAAGCTTAAGAAGAGATGTGATCAAAAAGCAAAACATTAACAACAAAAACCATGCTGTATGACACTGTATGCAAATACCAACTAGTTTTGCTTCTTTGTTTTGCGTTAAAGATAGATAGATAGATAGATAGATAGATAGATAGATAGATAGATAGATAGATAGATAGATAAATAGATAGATAGATAGATAAATAGATAGGTAGATAGATACATAGGTAGATAGGTAGATAGATGGATAGATAGGTAGATAGGTAGATAGGTAGATAGATAGGTAGATAGATAGATAGGTAGATCGGTAGATAGGTAGATAGGTAGATAGATAGGTAGATAGGTTGATAGGTAGATAGATAGATAGATAGATAGATAGATAGGTAGATAGGTAGATAGATAGATAGATAGATAGATAGATAGATAGATAGATAGATAGGTAGACAGGTAGATAGGTAGATAGATGGATAGAGAGATCTTTAAAACACACAATACTCCCCTCCCTCCCTCCCTCTCTCTCCCTCATCATATCCTCATATTTGCTCTTTAATTATGTGCCTTTTTTTTCTTCTTCTTTTTTTTTTTTTTTTTTGGCTTTGATTGGTTTTTGTTTGTTTTTTTGTATTCAAATCAAAATCATCATTGATTCTTACTGCCTATTTTCGTTTCAGAATGAGTGCCCTTTTTATATCATTACCTTAATATTATATCTCTGTCTATTTCTTACTTGTTGTTTGATACTTGGTATGGTTTCTTGCTCTTGGTAATTGGATCATTATAATTATTCTTGTTTAGTTGAGGCTATCTTTTTATCTTGATGTTATCCCTGAAAAGGGCGGGGACTGGATGTAAAAAAGCACATAAGTGCTTATCTATTATCCTCGAATAACAGAATTTTGCCTTGCCTTGCCTTGCCTTGCCTTGCCTTGCCTTGCCTTGTCTCTCTCTCTCTCTCTCTCTCTCTCTCTCTCTCTCTCTCTCTCTCTCTCTCTCTCTCTCTCTCTCTCTCTCTCTCCTCTCTCTCTCTCTCTCTCTCTCTCTCTCTTGTTCTTTCCTTTTTCCTTCTGTTTATTTTATCCCCACGCACAAATCTTTCTCTTTTTTTTGTTTATGTTTTCTTTTTTTTTTATTTCATAACGATACAAAGTTTTACATGCCCAAGGTAATGTCAGAGGAAAAGTCTAAATAAAAAAGAGACAAGTTCACATGAATGGCAATGTAAGAATATCAATTGAATCCACCGAGGAAAGGAAAAAGAGAAGCCTTTATCTTTTTTTGTTGTTATTTTTTTAAATTCAATTCTTTATCTTTACATCGACATTTAAACATTTATTACGCCAATCTTTCAGGAATAAGACCCGCACTGAATAGAGGTCGCAGTCCTAAAAAAGACCCGGATCAATACAGGAAATGGAGAATTGGTTTGATGGCTAATTCTGCACTCAGCGCATGTCACCGGGCTTGTTGGGGTTTTTTTTGTTTGTTTTTTTTTGCTGTTGTTTTCTTTTAGGGGGGGATTTTCTTCTTTCGTCGTGTTTTTGGGTTTCCAATTTTCCTTCGAATTTTTTCTGTCATTATTTGTTTTTGTTGCTCATGTTTCAAACCAGCTCCTCTTCAAAAACAGTGGTTCTAAAATCTGAAATGCATATTAGGGCTTTGGCATTCTTCAAAGCACGTGTGATGTTATCAAAGGCACACCGACACACAGACACATGCACGCACGCACGCACGCACATAGACAGAAACAAAAGCAGACGCAGCACACACAAACATAGAACTCGCGCTCGCGCGCATACACACATATTCACACACACAAACACACACAAACACACACATAAACACACATACACACACAAACACACACATACACACACAAACATACACACAAACACACAAACACACAAACACACAAACACACACACAAACACACACACACAAACACACACACTCACACACACACTCAAAACACACACACCACACACACACACACACACCACACACACACACACACACACA
>JASPKP010007377.1:0-12877 GCA_030674155.1 Stramonita haemastoma
CCAGAGGAAAAAAAATCCCTCTGAACGGGATTTGAACCCGGGTCAGCAGATTGCGAGCGCAATCGAAGGTCTAGCCGAGGAACGAAAACGAAATTGCACCCCTGAACACACTTTTTGTCTCCTCATTTTCCCCAACATCCCTGAGGAAATGTTGGGGCACTTCACTAAACTTTTCAAGGGGTGTCTCCTGGGCAAGTTGAACCTGCTGGGTCCATCCCTCTCCAGGTACAGGGTACAGTCATGTTGGGTGTGTTCGTGTTTCCGTAACCCGCCGATCGAATGCTGACATGAACTGCAGTATCTTTAATGCATATTTTTGATATTCTGCACACACACACACAACACACCACACACACACACACACACACACACACACACACACACACACACACACACACACACACACACACGCACACACACACATATATATATATATTATATATATATATATATATATATATATATATATATATATATATATATATATATATATATATATATATCACACACACACACACACACACACACACACACACACACACACACACACACACACACACACACACACACACACACACACACACACAACACATCACATCACATCACATCAGATGCGCTACCCAGTTTCGAGGCAACGACTTCATGGACCCAATGGATAAACAGCCTTATCGACTCAGCTGTAGATTATACTATAATACACAGACTTTTTTTCTCCCTTCGTGATTTCAACACAGTACGTATGAGTTACATTATTTTGTCACAGAAACCAGCTGAACATGCAGACTATCCTTTATTGACACTGTCACAGGTTTACAAGGACAAACAAAGAAAGAACCGGAAGAAAATGCATGCGTACATGCGCGCGCGCGCGCGCGCGCGCATGTTTGTATGTATGTATGTATGTATGTATGTATGTATGTATGTATGTATGTATGTATGTATGTATGTATGTATGTATGTATGTATGTATGTGTGTGTGTGTGTGTCTTTATCTTTATCTTTTTATCTTTTATATCGAGGATAACAGAATAAGCAATCATATGCTTTTTTTCATCCGGTCCCCGTGTGAATGCAGTTTTTGTAAATGTCATCTGTTCCCACCGGCACACGATGGCCTACTCTTACGAAAAGCGGAACAGGATTTAACGTGTGCGCAAGATGTTCTGCGTGCGTTCGCATACGGGGCCTCGGTTTAAAGTCTCATCCGAAGGACTGGTGTGTTCGTGCGTGCGTGCGTGCGTGCATGGGGATAGGGGTGTGAACGTGTGTGTGTGCTTTTTGGTTAAGCTTTTGAAAAAACAATTCATGTCACTTGTTTTATGAAAAAAAATTGCATTTTTTACTCTTTTTTGGTTAATTTGTTTTGATTAGAAACGTTTGCCTCTGTTGTGTGTAATTGAAAAATTAACATTAAACAAGGTTTTCCTTTCATCACCCTGTTCTTTTTCTAGCTCTTAAGACGTGGCAGATAGAAGCCAAGCGATATGTACCAGATGCAAAGAGCAACGCACTGACTGACGTCTTCATACACAGTGCATACATGTGTTCTCTCTCCTCTGTCCCAGCTGGCCTGGTACAACTCGCCAGCTATTCCGCCAGTAACTAACTTATGGTACATCACCAAAAATATTTATTTATTTATTCTTTTATGTCGAGGATAATGGAATAAGCACTCATGTGCTTTTCTACACTCAGTCCCCGTGTGTATGCAGTTTTATAAACCTTGTCATCTGTTCCCACCAGCACGCAATGGCCTACTATTACGAAAAGCAGAACAGGATTTCACGTGTGCGCGAAATGTGCGTGCGTTCGCACACGGGTCTCTGTCTCGGTTTATAGTCTCACCCGATGGACTTCTGGGAGGAGTGGAGTCAGCATTGATGTTAACTCTAGGTATAACGGGTTTAACATGTGTGCAAGATGTTCTGCATGCGTTCCACGGCAGTCATTGACCCCCTTTTCCCGTTGCACTCAGACGCTGGTACTTGAACCTTGATGACCTAATCTTAGCTCGCGCTCTTACCGCATGGAAGGGTCCGCTCAAGATAGCGTGGCGTCCTTTCCACTGTTACAGTGGAGAAAAGTGACCACATGTTTTTTTTCCCCCCCAACTTTTCAGTGCTTTGAGATATGTTTGCAGAATTCCTCAGCGCTATATTCAGGTGTATTCAATGCAGTGTTCTCTTGTGAAGAATAGACTTAATCAATATCTTTGATCTGTGTAGGAGTTATAACAAAAAATAACAGATGGATTGGATGTTCACGTCTGGTTGCTCTTCTTTGTTTAGTAGTTTTTAGTTTTCTTTGTGGTAACTCTCACGCCAGTGACGTAAATTGATTGCAATTTTCCTTCTGAATTCAGATAAATTTGACTTTGTCAAGCCAGGATTGTAATCTTAATGTTTCAATTTTAAACTTCATTCAATATTTTTATATCTTGTCAACGTGCTCATCACTTTTGAGTGGCTCAAATCTTGGGAAAATCTGGTAAATTTTGCTCTCGATCTACTCTAGTGCCACGTGTGTGTGTTAGAGTCAACAAGCCTGCCACACACCCAGCGCGCTTGTCTGACATAACGTAAAGCTTTGCCCTCTTTCTTGCCATTCACCTCTTAGGCCTAGGCTAGGCCTAGGCCTTGTGCGTGAGCGTGGGATGGTTTGAGACACAGTGGTGGAGGGGGAAAGGAGGGGGGGGGGGGGGGGTACAAAGACAGGGCGTGCTAATTTTAGCTGTGGCTGACTGGTGCCCAATAGGTGCGCTGTGGTTCGCACATGGGCCTCAGTTTATGGTCTCATCCAAAGTGCTTTTGGGGAGAGTGGAGTATGCACTGATGTTAATTCCAGGGGAAAAAATCACCTTGAACAGGATTTGAATATGGGCTGTCATTGTTAGAGCAATGTTCTAACCACTAGGCTATCCCGTCTCCCATATGTAGATCATGAGCCAAACAGAATTTCAATTTATTATCTAACAGGTCTTTATACAAAAACTTGGAAACCAAGGCTTACTTTGAACTTTGACACTCACACAGTTTCTCTCCATAATACACACTTGCACACACACAGCTGTTATGTTTTTACATTTTTTATTGCAGACTTCTTTTCTCTTCAAAAGACATTCTCAAATGAACTCACATCTCTCTCTCTCTCTCTCTCTCTCTCATCTCTCTCTCTCTCTCTCTCTCTCCACACACACACACACACTCACTCTGAAATATTTTTTTTCTTAAATGTTCACACACATGTGTGTGAACATTTAAGAAAAAAAATGACATGTAACATGAAAAAAATACATATTTACACATTATCAACAATTAACCTGATTTCTTAAAGTGTGCATGACTTTTTAATGCATAATATTCAGAATGATGTAGAATTAAAAAAACAACAACCCAAAACCCCCACTTTACCTTTCCCATATGCCATGGGTGTGAAATCACCCATCCCCCTGTATTTTACTGTGTACCTCAAGAAATCTTAATGTAGCATCCCTGAAATTTCATAACTTTGTCCTTAATACCTATATTCTACACATTCACAGAAAATTGTGTTTAAAAATTAAATCACTAAATAAACAAAAAGTGCTCAGTATGTCCTGGGTGTGAGCACACCCATACTCCCATAGAGTGCAACTGACATGCCATACTTCATGGGTGTACAGCCACCTATACTTAGAATGGCAGGGTTGTTCCATGAAAACATGCTTTACAGTATGGTTGCAAGGACACCCATCCTTGTTATGAGAATCAAAGCTCCTTGCTAAGTTGTGGTGGTATCACCTACAACAGTACTTTTCACAGAGAGAGAGAGAGAGAGAGAGAGAGAGAGAGAGAGAGGAAGAGAGAGAGAGAGAGAGAGAGAGAGAGAGAGAGAGAGAGAGAGAGAGAGAGAGAGAGATAGAGAGAGAGAGAGAGAGAGAGAGAGAGAGAGAGAGAGAGAGAGAGAGAGAGAGAGAGAGAGAGAGATGTTCCTGTATAGGCAAGACACTAACTGCAAAATCTAAAAGTAACTGAAGCACTTTCAAACCAATGTTTATGATCAGTTTCTTTTGCAAATCTGGCCAGGCATCCATCCTATCACTTGATGACAGAGGCAGGATCAATGGCAGACCTGTACAAAGACCACTGTCTGCCTGAAGGCTTTCAGGCACAGAACAAACTGCAGCCTTGAAGAGGGGTCTATAGCCTGCTGCTTCATCATGACTATCAGCTACATACTTCAGCAATGATTGGATTTCTTTGTCAAAAGCAATGTTCACTTTTTTCCCCCCTCTGCTGTTGTTGCTGTTCCTTTAGTTCAAGAAAACAATTCTATCTGATCAACTTTGGTTCTTTTCCGCCCCAATCTGAGCTCAAATTGTGTATAAAACAAAACCAAAAATAAAAATACGTGTCAAATTGGGTTAGCTGTTCAACAGCTATTACACTGAAGTCAAGGTTTTTAAATTAAAAAAAAAAAAAAAAAATTTTCACTGGTCAAGGTTAGTTAAAAGTTGTTAAAAGGGCAAAACAAAATAAGCAAAGACTATCCACAAGGGTTTACCATGGTCTCTGCTTAATCTCATCCAAATCTAATGTAGTACCCACCCTGATATTAAGAGACTAATCACCAGGCAAAATAAACAGAAAAATCAGGATTTTCTTCCAAGTGGGGAAAAGTCTGAAAAAAACTTTATTTGAAATAGTAAACCTTTACTGTCACACTAACAAAGTGATCAAACATCTTAGACATGTATACTAGGAACAACCAGGGCAAAAAGACTGACTTATGCATTTACTATGGTTTTTCTGTTTCTATGTTGTACAATCACCATCCCCCCCCCCCCCCCCCCATCACATGTTTATTAAGATTTTCTTGTGTCTCTTTTAGTATCATGTAGTTACAGTGGAGAACTGACATGGAAACACTGCAACACTGATTTTCCTAATTCAGAAAGATGCAGACAAGTCCCATCTATTTGGACAGAAAGGCTGCCATAGGATCGTCGTCTCTGATCTGCTTCATCCTGAATGCCTCCATCTCCTCTTCTGTGGGGGCTTTCGCATCGTACATGCTGTTGTAGGGACGCTTGCGCTCGTCCATTGCCATCAGCTCAGTCATCCTCTGTTGGTGCGCTGTCTCTTCCTCCAGGGCCTGAAACAAACACAATGATCCATGTCTTTATTACAGTCACTGTATACTTAGTTAGCCCACAGAACAATGACAGTAAACACCAACAGCAAAACAGTACACTCTATATTGATATATTATTACAACTATTAATTACAGCTGCTGCTGTCCCTATAACTGCTGCTGCTACTTTTAGAATTATTACAACTGCTACCCTCCTCCTCCTCCTCAAAGCAGTAGTGTATTTCTCTATCCGCATTTTTTTTTTAAAGACAAGGGCAAACCAACTAATTTCCCTTAGTGTTAAAACTGTCCAATGACAGCTCATATACTTTATGCTCAAAGATAGACCATGATCTCCAGTCCTTGCTTCTTTGCAATAATTAGTTCTGGTGAGCAAGTTTCTTGAATTTGAAATATTTTTGTCTCTAGAGTTTTCCCTCCCAACTGCAAGGGAGAATCTGTTGATCCTAGGGTATCTTTCAGTTGGACCTAATAATGCTCACCTGTTCACTAAGGAAGATTGGTTTGCCCTTTCATCAGTAGTCACATTTCTCACACACTGTAAGGAATACAACTCAGTACTTTTTGTCATCTGGGGTTTCATTCTACCAGTGAGCCAACAAGAATCTCACATATCATTGGTGATAATACATACACTTCTGTTTGGAGTTCTCTTATCAGTCTCTTGGAGAGGACCATTTACACTATCAGTGGTTGAAAACTTGCTTTTTCTCAGTACTCTGATCTAGTCTTTTAATCCATTTTTACACAAAGCTTATTTTATCTGGCTTATTTTGGCAGCAGCGATAGACACAGTTGAGTTGAGTTGTTAATTTTGTTTACAAAAATCTAACAATAATTACAGACTAAATACACGAATCAAACATGAGAATTTTCCACCTTTTTGGCTGAAATTCTACCATTTTGACCATCACCAGGACTATTTCTGAGATCAGACTCAATTTGTTGAAAAAGTTGTATGGTATATATGTGGCTGTGATAAAAGGTGTTTGTTCAATACCTATGCTTGTTTACCTGTCAGCTGGTTTCTAGTAACTTCACTCAGGACAAAAATCCCCCAATCATCCCTATCAATCAAGTCATAACTCACCTTTTTCAGTCGTTTCCTCTTTCTTTCCTCCGAGTCAGAATCTGAATCAGAGCTGTCACTGTCACTGGAATCTCTCTTCTTCTTGTGCTTCTTCTTCCTCTTTTTGCTCTTCTTTTTCTTCTTCTTTTCCTTGGTGGACTTTGGTTCCTGCAACCAGCCAAAACATGTACACGTCAGAAGGGAGGGACAAATACTGACAAAAAGCTCAGTCACAATTCTATCATCTGGCAGTCAAAGCAGGTGAATGTAACTGTGTGATGTAATGTATAAATTTACATGTAACAGAGGCTGGTTTTACAAACAGTTAAAGCCTTCATATCAGCATTACCTCAATGCAGTCAAAGAAATTATATAGAAAAAAGGGGTTGCAATGTTCTGGTTGGTGGACAATCTACCTATTATCTTTAAGTTTAGTGGGAAAAAATCCCCAAACCAGCAGGACCAATAGATACCCTGATGAAGAGTTCAAGAAATCTTAGACAGAAAAAAACCATAAAGCCCAGCCTTTAACACTAGGAAACTAGTCATCATTACATTCAACAGGCCTACATGGTAACATCAACCCATGCACTCAAACCAAACTTTATATATCTGTTCCCAATTTTTCACTGATCACTTCAAGCAAAAAAACAAAAAGAACTCATACAACTAAAGATCACAACACTCATCATCCTTTAAGTAAGCATTTAAACTCTTTTCACCATTTCAATGAGAATTCAGACTATTGTCATGATTTTAGCTAGTGCAAACATCCTAGTGATCTGCCAGTGATATCAAACATTAAAAAAAGTATTCTCAAAACATAGGAGTTCATTTTACCAGAATCACACACAGACAAATCTCAGATACAAACTTACCTCAGCCTCATCCCCAGACGCGGACTTTCTGTGACTGCTTGAAGCAAAAGGGGTGCCTGTGGCCTCCTGAGACTGACTAGCCAAAACAATGCTGCTTTCCTGCACACATCACCATAAAAAATACTGCATTCAACACTTCCATTCCAGTAGTCGATCAGCCCACATTAGCACTTCTCAAAAGCATGAGAAAAGACATTGTCAGAAACTAAACATTAAGTTCACCATGCAGACGATGGGGGAAAATTTTAATTTCAATGATCTTCCTAGATCTACAGACTGCACAAATACCAATTTTCATTCAGCATACCAGGGGGCAATAGCCTAGCAGTGCAATCGTGATTTGATGGTCCAGATTCGAATCACCATCAAGGTACCCATTCAAGGGGATTTTACCCCTGGAGTTAACCTCAGTGCTGACTCCACTTCCCTGACAGTTCTTTGGACAAGACTATAAACTGAGGTCCTATGCGCAAACGCATACAGCACATATTGCACACATGTAAAAAACCAATCTGCCTTTCAGATGAGTAGGCCATTATGTGCCAGTACGAACAGGTGACAAATAAAAACAAAACAAAAAACACACAACGAAAAAAAAAGGCAAAAAGAAAACATGCACACTGGTATTGTGTTTAGACATCATCCCCGAAAAATATATAAGTATATATCTATGCCACAGTTTCAGGAAGAACGTTATTCCTTTTTTTTTTTGCTCTTCTCAAGATCGTTGAATTTTCATCAACTGTCAACGATGAACACATTCATATATGACATGACATCCAAACAACATGCATTGTTGAATTTTCACAGATTATTAACAATACATATCTGACATAACACCATATACACATACATACATACATACATACATACATACATATATATATATATATATATATATATATATATATATATATATATATATATATATATATATATAACACTATGATAAAGTTATCTTACCTCCTGAGCCATTTTCCCGGCCTCTCCAGTGCAGTAGGACTCTTTGATCAGAGAGTGGCAGCATTTGAACCCCCACAGTCCATTGCTCCAGTACGATCCCCAAACACTCTGTTGACACACAAACATTTCTGATTAATGTTTTGTCTTCTGAATATTCTCAGACTGGTCAACCTAATGTTGGTTCTGACAGTAATATTTTCATCATCTTACAGTACCTAAGGTATAGCTGACAGTCGCACATCTAAACATTCTTCAAAATGAAAGTCATGAGCAAGGAATAGAAATAGCTATCGCAGTGTTGATTCTAGGATTTCAAAAAAGGGGGCCCAAGGGCCCCCTGAAATGAAAAAGGAGGGGCATTTGCCCCCCTCCCCCCTTTTCTCTTCATAAAAAAGGGGACAAGTAGTAAGTAGTATTTGCTCATAATACCGTTAGTACTCTGATTTCTGCTATTTTTCAAGAACGAGAAACAAAACAAACAGGATGGTATGTCAGCAGACAGGATTTAATATACACCTTATGTATTGCAGCTGGTCTGTAGAATGATTTTCTTACACAGGAAAGAAAAGAGAGAGAGAGGGAGGGGGGGGGGGGGGGGAGGGGGGGAGAGAAAGGGGGGGGAAGATTGTGGTACATTCAGATGTGGAGGGATACATACTACATAGATACAGGAGGAGATGCATTGTTTGTATACAAGAGAGAGAGAGAGAGGGGGGGGGAGAAAGAGAGAGGGGGGAGGGAGGGAAGGAGAGAGAGAGTCAAAGTCAAATTTGTGTTTCCACATTTTGAGTTGGAGAGAGAGCTAGATCTAGATGAAAAAAGAGGCAAGAGCCAAAATCAGTCTTACCCCCCCCCCCCCCCCCCCTTCCCCCTTTACCATCTGAAAGAGGAGAGAGAGAGAGAGAGAGAGAGAGAGAGAGAGAGAGAGAGAGAGAGAGAGAGGAGAGAGAGAGAGAGAGAGAGAGAGAGAGAGAGAAAGGTTGGGAGGGAGGAATGGATGTCAAAAGTCCATTTTGTATTTCCAATCAGAGTTGGAGGGTGAACTAGATTTAGATCTAGATGACAAAAGGGGTTAAAGCCAATATCTAAGTCTTATCTTTTCCTCCAGTCCCATAAAGCAGAGAGACAATGACAATGACAATGACAAAAGATTTATTGTGTTAGGTTTTTAAACCCATTCACAAAATTCATTTTGTGAATAAAGCAGAGAGGAGAGAGAGAGAGAGAGAGAGAGGAGAGAGAGAGAGAGAGAGAGAAGAGAGAGAGAGAGAGAGAGAGAGGTTGGGGAGGGAGGAATGGATGTCAAAAGTCCATTTTGTATTTCCATTCAGAGTTGGAGATTTAGATCTAGATGACAAAAGGGGTTTAAAGCCAATATCTAAGTCTTATCTTTTCCTCCAGTCCCATAAAGCAGAGAGAGAGAGAGAGAGAAGGGGGGGGGGGGGGGGGGGGGTCAAAGTCAATTTTGTATTTCCACTTTCAGAGTTAGAGAGATCTAGATGAGGAGAGGTGAAAGCCAATATCAAAGTCTTGCCCCTCCCCCCTCCCCAGGAGGGAGGGAGAGAGAGAGAGAGAGAGGAGAGAGAGGAGAGAGAGAGAGAGGAGGAGAGAGAGAGAGAGAGAGAGATTTTCTGTTAAAGAGAGATCTAGATCTAGATGAGAAAAGAGGTGAAATCTAATATCAAAGTCTTGTTTTTCCTCCCATGCAGAGAGAGAGAGAGGGGGGGGGGGGGAAAGGAAGAGAGAGAGAGAGAGAGAGAGAGAGGAGAGAGAGAGAGGAGAGAAGAGGGAGAGAGAGAGGAGAGAGAGAGATGAGAGAGAGGAGAGAGAGAGGAGAGAGAGAGAGAGGGAGGGGGGGGGGGGGGGGGGGGTCAAAATCATTTTTGATATCTACCCTATGCCATCATTGTTGCCAAGCACGGGCTACTTGTCTAGCCAGATCTGAAAAACCGCCTTGAAAACTCTTAGGTCTGCTAGCTTTGAAGCCTGCCGGGACGCGGCTTCTTCCACTAACATCTGTCACAATGACGTCATTTGTTTCAGGAGTTCACGGCTCCTTTGAAAAATGACGTAATGACGTAAATGAGTCAGAAAATGATGTCAGACCAGCCGCTGTGTGACGATTTTGATGACTGGGCGCTAATCAGTGCATCCGCTGTCCCTGGGGTATCAACGTAATGACCCACTGCATGTAGTGCTATTTTGAAACTATACAAACGGCAGTTGCAGGGGCGCACTGTTTGTTCAAATATGCGCTATCCACAGTTTTTTTTGCGTCCGTCAGGGCGCACTGGTCACATTATTTTGCGGCAAAGTTGAAAAAAATGCGGGAATCCCGCAAGGGCGCACCCTAGAATCAACACTGTATCGTACTTTTCATGAATTTCATGGAGCTCCAAATAAGTAGGCACCTCTTACCAATCTAAAACGTGACAAAACAAAGAAACAAAAAGAGAAAAGAAAAAAACAATTAAAATGATACACTAGAAACAGTTTCTTCAGTAATTTGCATGATTTCTCGAGTCAAACTTTCATCAACTGGCAGTTGGTGGTAGATAAATCAGCAGTAACATACACCATTTTGGAAGAAAAAAAAAATCACAGAGCTTTAAAAACTGGTGGGTTTTTTTTCTTTTCAGAGGGGGGGGGGGGGGGGGGTAGTGGGGTGGGTAGGGGGTTACACTGAGGAGCTAAATAAATAGTTCTTAAATGCTGAGGAGCTAACCAGCTACTTTCTTTTAAAACAATAAATCTGAAAAATGCAGAATGGACATCCTGTGCCCATTCCAAACTTTACAATATCACTACCTTGTCACCAGAACAGCAAAATGTGATATGTGTATGAAAAGAAAATATTTGTAAGATTTGCAAGAAGGCAAGAGAGGTGATAGGAAGACAAGGAAAAAGACAGAAACAAATTTCAGCAAAGGATTTCCCAGGGATGCTCCTTATACTGAGAGAGCACCCGGCATCCTAACAGGGGGTTCTGACTGTGCAAGGAAAGTGTCTAGTAAGTGGTCAGGCCTGAAAAATTGCAGAACAAAGAAATAAGTGTCGTACCGTGTGGTTGCTAGGGTAGATGTCCTCTTCGTAGCGGGATTTGACGCGGGCTTTCTCCTGTCCCTTGATCACTGTGCCATGTCGAGAATACTCCACATAGTCCTCCTGAAATCACATAATTCAATGTCATCATGGCTATGACTGGGGACTCCCCTCTCAGCATCACTTAGAAAAAGATATGTGCATTAAAAGGAGAGTGAAATGTGACACTTCAGTTCATGCATAAATTTACTTCTTTTTATATTTTTTGACAGTTATGCATGAGTTTACTTTTATGCACTGGATGATGGGAGCCCTGACTACATTTGTCTTTTACAATTAAAAGTAGTCAGCTTAGTTTTTCATCTTTTTTTTTTTTTTTTTTTTTTTCCAATGGATCTTACCATTGTTAAAATAAGATGAAAAACTAGGCACACTACTTTTAATTGTAAAAGATAAATGTAGTCAGACTTCTGTCACTTCGACTGGTAAAGTTTGACAAGCAAGTTAGGCAAATATATCCGTGTTATGATTTTGCAGAGACCTAACAAACACCCTTAAAAGTAAAAAATGAAACAAAATAAAGCAAAACACACACACACACATACACACAACACACACAAAAACACACACATACACGCACGCATGCGGCGGCCATACACACAACACACACACACACAAAACACACACACACACACACACCCCTTCACTCACTCACTCACTCACACGCACACACACACACACACACAAAAACACACACACACACAATACACACCACACACCCACATCACAAAACACACCCCACAAACACACCGCACACCCCCCCCCCCCCCCCCCAACACACACACCCAACATCAACTGAATATCAGTCAATCAACTCAATATAAAAAGAATTAAAAAAAAATAATAATAATAATAAATAAACAACTCACAGTCTGGGCCAGCAGCAGCTGTTTGGGTGGGGCTCTCCAGGTGTTCCTGGCCTCCGTAGTCGTCCAGCACGCTGTCCTTGGCGCTCTTCTTGAACTGGTCGCGCCGGTTGTGGAACTCCCGCGACAGCAGCTCCAGCTTGGTGGGGTCAGCCTGCAGGTGCACATCCGTGCCTTTCTCGTACGCCTCCCAGGCAAACACTGCTCACAAATACATATATTTGTTTTTTTAATCATTTTTGTATTTTGTAACCACAGTGCACAAATCCAAATCACTCAATAGGGCCTAATCAAGAATGCTAAATTTTAGCGTGCTCTTTCCTTTTACCTAGTCCAAGTGTGGTCAGTTCCTGCTATAAATAAGCACCAGCTGGCCCCAATGGGGCTGGGATGGGATGGGTTAATTTTGCAGCTGAGAGGAGCTGAAAGTGGGGGAAACTGACAGCTGTGACCACTTTATGTCACAGCAGATTTCTCTGCGTGAAATTCGGGGCTGCTCTCTCTCCCCGGGGAGAGCGTGTCTGCCCCCCTTTTTTTTTTTTTTTTTTTCCTGTATGCAAATGTATTTGTTTCCCTATAGGAGTGGCTTTTTTCTACAGAATTTTGCCATGTTGCTGTGGGTTCTTTTATGTGCGCTAAATAGTGATGTGTAACACACGGGACCTCGGTTTATCATCTCATCTGATAGACTAGTGCCCAGACCACCACTCGGGGTCTAATGGATGGGGGAAAAGTTTTGGGCCCAAACGGGATTCGAACCACTGCACACTCAGACCCGGACTTTTTGCTTTCTAGGCAAAGTGCGTTACCACCTAGACCACCGGTCCATTTTTATTTATTATTCATTCTTTTATATCGAAGAATTT
>JASPKP010007378.1:0-12876 GCA_030674155.1 Stramonita haemastoma
TAAAAACCCATTCTGAGCCCTTTGGTCGAAATTGAACCAAAACTTTAGACCATTTTTTAAACTTCTGGGGCTTGCACTGACCCATTTGACCGACCAAACAATGAGGTCATTTCATTATCCGGCATTGCCCAAAGGGTCGGTTGGTAAAATTTCATTACCTATATTAAACTCTTCTAACGAAAACCATTTATTTTAAAACAAAACCCCTTTTCTCTTCCTCAGACCAAATGAGCGTTCAAAAAAAAAAAAAGCCACAGAAGGCAGAAAGATACCAAAGAAAAGAACACACAGACAGAGAAAAAACACTTTCAAAGACAAATGAATCGAATGTAAGGGGTTGGTATAAAAAACGGGGGTGAGAGAGAGGAGAGGGGGAAAAAGGGGACAGAGACGAGCAGAGACAGAGAGACAGGGGGACAGACAGACGCAGACGACAGACAGACAGACACAGAGACAGACAGAAAAATGACAACACACTAACGACACTTTAACAGAGAGAAATAGAGATTTTTGTTGTTCTCTCTCTCTCTCTCCTCTCTCCCCTTCCTCTCTCTCTCTCTCTCTCCTCTCTCTCTTCTCTCTCTAATGCGCACGACATGATTATACCTGATATGCACGAATGCACACATGAAATGACTGCATTGTGTGCATGGTTAAAGTAATCCCAGTTCTACAAAGATAGTCAAAATCGCCGGGGGGTCAGGATTCACTATAAAAATAATGTTTTAGATGGGGGTTTTCATTTCAGAGCTGCAAATACTTTACGTTAAGGGTGAACCACAAACACCACACACCACCACACCACACACCACACAAACCCCACACCACACACACCCACCACCACACGCACGCGGGCGCGCGCATACACAACCACACACCAACACACACGCGGCGCGCGCACACACACACCGCCGCGCACCACAAAACACGCGCCCACAACACCCGCGCGCGCAACACACACAGCCGCACGCCACACACCGGCCCACACACACACACGCGCACACACACACACACGCGCGGCGCAACCACAAAACACGACGCAGCAAACAACGCATGCAGATACTGCAGAAGTAGGTTGTTGTGTGTGTGTATGTATGTTTGTATGTTTGTATGTATGTATGTATATGTATGATTTTATGTATGTATGATGTTGTTTATGTAGTATTTTTTTGTATGTATGTTACGTTGGTGTGTGTGTTGTGTGTGGTGTTGTGTGTTTGTATGTAGTATGTTGTATTATGTATGAAATGTATGTAATGTTGTATGTATGTATGTTTGTATGTTTGTGTGTATGTATGTTGTATGTTGATGTAAAGTATTATTTTTGTATGTTCTATATGTGTGTTATATATATATATATATATATATAAAATTATTTTATTATATATTAAAAAAAATTTTATTATATTTATTATATATGTGTGTGTGTGTGTGTGTGTGTGTGTGTGTGGTGTTTTGGGGTGTTGTGTGTGTGGTGTGCAATATATTGCATTATACTATGTAAGTAGCAGAAAGATGACAGGAAAAGAAAACAAAAACCACACAATACAATCAAAATGTTAAAAAAATAAAATAAATAATCCCCAAAAAAAACTATTTTAAAAAATAGCTGATCTTCGATCAACCCAAATTGATTGAAAAATCAAATAATGAACCCCTCAAATCAATGGCTTGAAACGTATCCAAAAAGGGCAAACAACAAAAAAAAGCGAAGCGGAGAGGGGAACACCCACCCCCAAAAATTTCAAGTCTCACGCACCCGGGCGCCGGGGGCTTCTTTGCCCCAAAACGCGCGGCCCATTTTAACCCCGATCATTTTTCCCCTCCTCCAAAGCCGCGGGGTCCTGACATGTGCAATCAATCGTCACCACCCGCCTGCACCAGTGAAGGGAAATATCCACACCACAACCACTCTGCTGGCACAGGGCAAGTGTGTTGGAGAAAGTGGCGGGGGGGGAAGCAGCGTTTTTTAAATTCCCGGGCTGTCAAGATGTTCTGGCTTTTTTTGTTTTCCGTCCCCTGAAGTAAACCTTTTTTTTACCCAAATCCGAAAGGGGTGGTACCGTCATCTTTGAAGACACAGTGCGGTACCGGTGTGGCAGTGGGGGTGGGGGGGGGGGGGGGGTGGTTGTGATGCAAACAAAAATTCGCTTTGTCTCAGTGTGATTGGCAGTTTTATTTTCAACTTGAAAATGCGAGCGCTGGCAAGAGTTTAGAATTGGGGTGGGTGGAAGGGGGACAGAGGAAAAACAATTCTTTTTTGCTCTTATTTCCTGTATTCTAGAAAAAAACACGCGCTGGCTTTTTTTTTTTTTTTTTTTTTTACATTGTCCCCACCCTTATTAGGGAGTTTAAAAAATCAAAACAGAAGAAAAACAAAAATAAAAGGTTGATTAAAAAACAACATGATCTAAATAAAAAATAGTGAAAATGGGATGATTTTGGAGGGGATTTTTCGGGAAAGGGGGGGGGAGGGGAGGAGGGAGGAGGGAGGGGGGGAGAGAGAGGGGAGAAAGGGGGGGAGGGGAGGGAGAGAGGGGGAGGAGAGGAGATTCTTTTTTTTCGGGATAACAGAATAACAATCAGTGCTTTTTTTTTATTTCCCTCCCCGTGTGTAGCATTTTTTTAAAAAAATTTTCACTGTTCCCCCCCGGCACCTTTTCCTACTCTTTCGAAAAGCGGAACGGATTTAAGTGGGGGGCAAGATGTTCTGCGTGCGTTCCCACGGGGCCCGGGTTTTTTAAAGTCTCTTTTCCCAAGGCTTTTGGGGGGGGTGGGTCAGCACTGATGTTAACTCCAGGAAAAAAAATTTCCTCGACCGGACTCGAACCCGGGTCTTCAAATTGCCACGCAATGTTCTGACCCCTAGGCATCCGCCCCCCAATCCCCCCAAAAAAAGAGAGAGAGAGAGAGAGAGAGAGAAAAAAGGGGGGGGGGGAAGAGAGAGAAAGGGTAAAAAAAAGAGAGAGGAGAGGAGAGGGGGAGGGAGAGGGTGGGGGAGAAAGGGGGGAGAGAGAGCAAAAAAAAAAAGGGGAGGGGGAGAGGGGGAGGGGGGAAAAAGGGGGGGGGAGGGGGGGGGGGGGGGGGGAGAAAAAAGGGGGGGGGAGAGGGGGGAGATGCACACAAAGATATTCAAAGGCATATCCTCAAACCCCCTGCGTGGTACAAAAAGGGTTTAAAAAAAGGGGAAAGAGAAAGAAGAAACACAGCTGCAGGGAAGAAGAATGGCAGAGAAGAATGCAAAGAAACTTTTGGGAGGAGGGGGAGGAGGAGGAGGAGGAGGAGGAGGAGGAGAAAGAAGAAAAAAAGAAGAAGAAGAAGAAGAAGAAAGAAAGGAAGAAGAAAAAGAAGGGAAAGAAGAAGAAGAAGAAGAAAATGCTGGGGCCTGTGCTCCTGTTGCTGCTGTTTGCTGCTGCTGCTGCTGATTTGTGATATGATGTTGATTTTTGGGGTAAGGAAGAAACAGAAAACGAAGCTTATAAACCCAAATGATTTTGTCTTGGGGGAAAAACCCGTCCACCCTAAAGCAGCGAAAGATTGCGGTTTGTAATCTGTTTGTGAAAATGGATTTTACCCCTAACGCACATATAATGCTACTTGGTGGCACTTACGCGTCTTTTTGTGGGTTTTTTTTTTTCACTTTTTCAACGAATTCATTCAAGGGGGTAAGAGGCGGGGGGAACGGGACAGAGAAAGAAAAAAAAACAGACAGACAGACGACATGAAAGCAGCCAGCCTAAAGAAAACAAGAAGAGGGAGCAAAGGGGGCAAGAAGACTCTGTTGTTGTTGTCAAAACTAATCAGGCAGCCAAATGCGGTAGCCCCCGCTGAAGACAAACAGACAGAAGACAGAAGACGACAGAAAGCAGCAGGAACACCATCAGCGGGAGGAAAAAAAACCCCGGGAAAGTAGCAGACAGGCAGCAGACAAAGGAGAGAAGCAAACAGAAAAAAAAAAATTCCAGACAGAATGATGAGTTCACTCCATCGCGTCGGAAAAAGGGAAACAAGGCCAAGGGGTAAACAACCCTTACAAAAACCCCCTAGAGGGGGCCTTAACAACAACAAATCCTCACTCACCAGGCAAGGGATGGCTGGCGAGAAACGCACAAACAGACGGAGACAGAGAGAGGAGAGACAGGAGAGACAGAGAGAGAGCAGACAGACAGAAAGACAGACAGACAAAAGAGAGACAGTCATACGAAAACCGAAACGAGCACAGAACAGAGGAAAACATTTGATTTTGGGTTTCAAATTAAAAAAGAGGGGGAAGTTTTTTTTTTTTAAAAAGTCAAAATTTAAACCCAAGTAGACGAACAAAAAAAAAAAGGAAAAAGGGAGAAAAAAAAAAAGGCCTGTTTTTACTGCGCTATAAAGCAATCAGCACCCGGGTTCGGGCCCCGGGGGGTGTTTTTCTCCCCGGGGGGAAAATTCCCCGGGGGGCTTCTGGTCCTCCAAAAACCACCGCACGCACGCGCGCGCACACACACACCCCCACCCCACTGATCACGCCCCCACACATGTACAACCCCGCCACCAAAAACACCCCACACACAAACCAACACAAACCATAACACGGGTGTGCATGAACGAGTTTTTATTTTTTTTTTTTCCTTTCTCTTTTTTCTTTTTTTTTGGGGCTTACTAGTTTTTTTGCCACACACACCACACACACACACCACAACACACACACACACAAACGAATATAAACCAAAAATCCTGTTGGTGTGAACGCACCCCCAGAACATTTTTGCACCCCCGTTTTTTAAACCCGTCCCCCTTTTCGGAATAGTAAGCCCCTTGGTGTTGGTGGGAACAGATGACAAAATTTTCAAAAAAAACATACTACGGGGTTTTCTGGATGAAAAAAAAAAATGCATGGTGTTATTAACTATCCTCGAAAAAAAAGATAGAAAAAAGAACACCCACACAACACACACACACAACCATACACACACACACACACCAAACACAACCACACACCACAACACACCAAACACACGGTGTGCTGAAGAGTTTTTTTTTTCTTTTCCCTTTTTCTTTTTTTCATTTTTTGGGGGAAGGGTTTTTAAACCCATAACTCATTAATGAACCGTTGTTTTTGTTTTTTTTTTTTTTTTTTTTCATTTTCCCCACTTTTTTTTTGGGAAAGGGGTATTTTCCTATGACTACAAAACAACCAAATATACTGTTCTGAACTTCCCAGAAAAAAAAACTTGTTGTTGGCAAAGTCAGGCCCAATGTTCGAACCTCTCGTGGGGGGTCCCCTCATAGCTAGCATAGCAAGCATAGCACGTAGCTAGCACAGCCAGCATACACGCTGCATAGCATAGCATAGCACAGCACAGCCAGCCAAGCATAGCTGTAGCATAGCTAGCATAGCCAAGCATAGCTACATGCACAGCAAACAAAAACATGCACGCATAGCATAGCATAGCACAGACAGCAAGCATAGCATGGCAAACATAGATAGCACAGCACGCACAGCACAGACGTGTATAGCATAGCATAGCACATCATAGCATGCACAACAGCATAGATAGCTAGCACACTAGCACAGCCAGCATAGATAGACGCATACAAAACATAAAATAGCATAGCTAGCACAGCAAGCAGGGGAGGGGAGTGGGTCTACCTGGCTTGCAGCAAATCACCTGTTTTTTTCCCTCTTCCTGCCGGAAGGACGGACAATAAAGCAGACGGCTGGGTTTTTATCAGGCCTCGGGAAAAACCCCCGTAAAAAGGGGCCTACTTGTTATCACCTTGCAGCCCGGTGACCGTTGGGGTGTGTTGTAGTGGTGTGGGAGGGGGGGGGGGGGAAAGGGGGGGTGTGTGTGGTGGGGGGGGGGGGGGAGGGGGGGGGGGTAGTGTGTGTGTTGTGTGTAGTGTGTGTGTGTGTAGTGTGTGTATATGTGTGTGTTTTTGTGGTGTGGGGTTGTGTGTTGTGTGTTTGTGCAGCACGCGCGCCGCGTCCGTGTTTGCTGATGTTTGAGCGCGGGTGCGCAGGCATGTATAGTGTTTTTTACGCTTGGGGGTTTTTCCTGAGCGAACTGTGTGTTATGCTGCATGTGTGCACGTTTTTCATGTGCATACGTATGTGTCACATTCATCTTTATCGTGTTGACGTGATTTCCCCCCGATTTAAAGAACCCCAAAAAAACCCAAAAGTTAAAAAAAATGTACTGCAACCTTTTTACTGCCCAAACTGTCTGTGCCCAAAAAGTTTTTGGGGTTAAAAGTAAAACAAAAATTGGAAAGCGTCCCGTTTATTACAGACACAGCGGGGGTGTTTATCAAAGGCTATCAAGAAAAAAAAAAAAAACCTTTGTTAAATTTTAAAAAAAAAATTAAAGGGGTTTTTAAGGGGGGTGGGTTGGGGGGGGAAAGGGGAGAGGGGGGGAGGGGGGGGGGGAGAGGGAAAGGGAGGGGGGGTGAGAGAGAGAGGGGGAGGGGGGGGGGAAAAGGAGAGGGGGAGAAAGGGGGAGGGGGGGGGAGGGGGGAGGGGGGGGGGGAGGGGAAAAGGGGCAAAAAAACAAAAAAAGACAGGGAAAAGACCCCCAGTGACCCCAAAGAGGGGTGAGAAGAGACTGACCGACCCTTGGCAGAAGAATATTGGAAGAATGAAATTTCTATGGATACAGCGAAAGACCCAAACCAACAAGATAAAAACCCTGTCAACAATCAAGGAGAAAGAGGAAGACGAAACAAACAAAAAAAAGAAAGGGGAGAAAAGGGGGGGAAGACAAAGAGACAGGGGCAATGGAGTCAAGTGAAAAAAAGACACAGAAATGGGGACTCAGACAATAACAGAAAAGATGGAAACAGGACTGTCAAACAGACAGACAGACAGCGACAGACAGACAGACCACAGACAGACAGACAGACCCACAGACAGACAGAGAGAGAGAGAGACAAAGAGGAATAGAGAAAAAAGACAGACAGACAAAAAAAGACACCAAAAAAACACAACAAAAAAAACAAGAAAAAAAAGAAAAAAATAGAAAGAAACGAAAAAAGACTAAGGAGGAAAAGCAACACACACAAAAACAAAAATTAAAATCAATCCTCCCCAAATCCGCACCCTCCGTTCCGATCGAGCCAAGACGAAGGGGTTTAAAAAATGAAAGGGGGATGCAAAATCATGGCTTAGCAGGAGAGGGGGGGGGTTAATATTTCATGATTGCCATCGAAAACCACAGCAGGCAACCCCAAACAGGCCATGCAAGTTCCGTTTCTCGCTAACATCTTCATGCACTTGAGTATTATAACAGGTTTTTCCCTTGTGCCTCTCCTTTCTTTCTTTCTTTCTTTTCTTTTTTTTTCTTTCTTTCTTTCTTTTTTTTTTTTTTCTTTTTCTTTTTCTTTTTTTTTTCTGTCTTTCTTTTTTTCTTTCATTCTTTTTTTCTTTGTTTTTTTCTTTCTTTCCTTTTTTTCTTTCTTTTTTTCTTTCTTTTTTGTTTTTTTCTTTTTCGTTCTTTGTTCTTTTTTCTTTCTTTCTTTCTTTCCTGCTGTTTCTCCTTCCCTTTCTTTCTCCCTTTGTATTTTACTAATTTGGTTTTTTTTTATCTTTCTTTCTTAAGGGGTCTTTTTACTTTCTTTGTGTCTTTCTACTTTTGTAATCTTGGGCCCTCTCTTTTTTTCTTTTCATTTTTTTTTGCTTTACTTTTTTTTTTCATTCTTTTTCCGTTTGTTTGTTCGGTTCCTCCTTCTTTTAATTGAAAGAAGCCTAGAGTGCGAGTCAATATTAGTTTTAAAAAATTTTTTTTTTTATTTTGAATTGTTTTATGTAAACTGTCTTCTTTTCCTAAAAACAAAACGAAGAGTCCCTTTCGAGAAAAGTATATATATATATTATTTATATTATTTATATAATTTTATAAAATTTTTAATATAATAAAAATATTTATATATATAATTCAGTTTTGACTTCCTTGTCAACTCCGGGGTGCCATCATCTACGTTTACCGGGGGGTCAGAAAACATGTTGAAAAGTCATTCCTCGGTTGTTGTTTTTCCCCCTTTTTTTTTTTCCCCTTTCTTTCTTTCCTTTCGGTTTTCGTCTGGTTTTTTTTATTTCTCTCTTTTACCCCGACTTTTTGGCACGAAGCCGCCGTTGGAACAAAAAAAAATCTTGAAATTCAACAGAGCATTTTGTTTTTTCAGCTTCCCGTGCAGAATTGGTTTGGGGGGGGGGAAGGCCCGTAAAATGGCATTTTGCCCGATGGGTTTAGAACTGTTCTAAAAAAGGACCTCTTCAGGGGGGGCCTACTTTTACCTGAATGCGCTTCTTCCCTTTTCACTTGTCTTCTGTGAAATTTTTTGGCTGGTGAAGGTTGGAGTGAGTGAATGGTGTGTTTTGAGGGAAGTTTCGAGGGAGAGGGGAGAAGTGTGTTTGTGAGTCTTTTTTGTCAACGTGCTGGCTGTTGCCTGTGCTGTGTTTGATATTGGGACTGTATTCCGATAGTTATAAATCCTTATTAGTCCAGTGGTTAATGCAAAGATATGGGAAAATTCCGAAATGAGAGTGCAGCTGTTTCCAGCTACACACATTTGGACCCTCCTGAAAATACTGGATGGGAAAACACCATGTTGTCCACTTTTTTCCCCATTTTTTTTTTTTTTTTTTCTAATGCTGACATCCCTTTTCTAGGTTGATTAAAAATATAAAGCCGAGGAGTTCCTTGTTTGTTTGTTTGTTTTTTGTTTTTTCTCCTTGGTTTTTATTAATTAATTTTTTTTCACCAAGGGGGGTGAAGAGAAAAGGGGGTCCAAACTTTTTGGACCCCCAAAACCTTCTTTTCCCCCCCCAACTAAAAAAAGCCCGCCCCGATTTTAACCCTTCCGGGGGGGTTTTTTCCATTAAAAAAAATCCCCCCCCCCCCCGGGGCCCCCTGGGGCCCCCCCCCCCCCGGGGCCAAAAAAAAAAAAATTTCCCCCCTTAAACCCCCCCCCTGGGGGGAAAAAAATCCCCCCCCCCCCCCCCCCCCCCCCCCCCCCGGGGCCTAAACCTTTCCCCCCCCCCGGGGACCCCCCCCCCCCGGGGGCCTACCCCCCGGGCTTCCCACCCCCAAAACCCCCGCCCCCCCCCCCCCCTCCTGTATCCCCCCCCCCCCCCTCCCCCCCCCCCCCCTCCCCCCCCCCCACCCCGTCCTAACCTCTCCCCTCCTACTCCCCCCTCCCGTCCTTTCTCCCCCCCCGTTACTCCCCCCCCCCCCTGTCCTTCCCCCCCCCCCATTGCCTTCCCCCCCCCCCCCCTGCCCCTTCCTCCCCCCCCCCTCCTGTCCTACCCCCCCCCCCCTTGTCCTACTCCCCCCCCCCCTCCTGTCCTTTTCCCCCCCCCTCCTCCTGTCCATCTCCCCCCCCCCCCCCTTTCCTTTTCCCCCCCCCCCCTTCCTGTCCTATCTCCCCCCCCCCTCCTGTCCTATCCCCCCCCCCCCCATCCGTCCTATCTCCCCCCCCTCCTGTCCTATCTCCCCCCCCTGCCCATCTCCCCCCCCCCCCCCCCCCCCCCCCCCCCCCTCCGTCTTATCTCCCCGGCGGCCTCCTCCCCCCCCCCCAGGCAAAAACCCACAGGAAAAGACAACACACCCCCTCCAAAGCTCAGGGATTAGAAATTTAAGGGGGATCCGTAGAGATCTGCTTTCCTAACTCAGCTTAAGTTATTGCAATTTTTTTTTATGGCATGTTATCAAAAAAACAATTCCAAACTTTAAAGGGGGTTTTTCTATATTATTTGAAATGAAAAATTATATTTTACAAACTTTTACTTCATCTTTTACTTGCAAAAACAGGTAAACAGCAATTCCCACAAATTTATGTAAAAATTGTTGCTTCTTTTCATGAAATTGGGAATTTTTTTTGGAATACTAAGCAACTTAAAAAATTAAAAAAGGGTTGAATTGTTTAAGATGTTCTGAAGGGGAAGTAATTTGATATGAAATGCCCACAGCAGTGGTGTGTGGGTGTGTGTGTGTGTGTTGGTTTGTGTGTGTGGTTGTTGTTGTGTTTTGGTGTGTGTGTTGTGGTGTGGTGTGGTGTTGGGAGTGAGTGAAAATCATGATTTTTTGCCAAAAAAATCTTGAACATGTTGTTTTTGTGGTGGAAAAACTTTGGAAGTTGTTCACTACTTTTAAAAATTTAGGGGAATTTTTTTTCAGTGAGAGTGGGATTTTTCAAAATGCAAGGAAAAACTTAATCAAGCAACTAAAGCCCGTTTAGTCTGATAAGGACTGCATGGGAAAAAAAACTACCTTAATGTGAACTTGATTTGTTCGATAAAATTGTTTTTCCAGTTTTGTTGTATGTGTGTGAATTTGGGGGTTTTGAAAAAAGTAGTAATAATTAAAAATTCCGTTTTTTTTTTTTTAATATGTTTTTCGTTTAAAGAAAAACAATGTAAAAAATTCGTTGTATAGGGAGAAGTGGCAGATACCCCTCGTCTATTTCTTTTTTCCAATGGTTCGTTTCTGGATGTACCCCTTGATTTTCATCCTGGAAAGCTATCCTAAAATTTTTTTACCAAGGTAAAACGATTACTGAAAATCTTGATTCAATCAGCATGGTAAATAAGATAAAAAAAATTTTAGTACACAGCAGATTTGACTTTTGGGAGACACAGTTTTGTTAACTATCAATTCTACCTTCATTTAATTATCAAAACCTTTCAAACCCAAATAGTTTGTTAATAAAAGGGGAGAGCTGAGCTTTGGATAATAGTAGATGCCTTTGTACAAAAACTAAAAAACAATTTTTTATATGGAAAAATATATAACTTGTCGCCAGATGTGTATGTTTACGTTTAGAATTTAGTTGCAGTTGTCAAAAGCTTTCTATTGAGTTTGGTTGTTTCCATTGCATACCACGAAAAGAAAGGTATGTTCAAAATGCAATTGTCTTTTTTAAAGGGGAAAAAATTTTTCTTTCATAAAATGTTTCCTCCTTAAACATTTACACAGATTTTTTTCCCTCAACTTTTTTTAAACCCCATGCCCAGTTTGATTTTTGCAGTCGTGAAATGTCAATTTGAAAAATTCTCCGCTCACTCAAAGTCATAAAATTGAAGGTTTTTTTGAAATTTCATTTTGTTGTCTTTCACAAGTGTAGAGTGTGTCTTTTACGAAATTGATATACTTAAAATGTCTGGGGTCTTTAATATTGTTTGTTTTTCATTTTGCAAAGAGTTTTTGTTTTCAGTTCCTGTTAGTATTTATAACACTAATATTTTTGAACCGTTTGTTTTCTTCCCTGCCCCCAAAAAGGGTTTTAAAGGTATTAAATCTTGAATCTGTGTGTGTGTGTGTGTTTTGTGTGTGGTGTGTGTGTGTGTGTGTGTTGTGTGTGTGTGGTGGTGGTGCTTTTTGTTTATTTCTTTTCCCATTTCTGGTCCCTCAGTCGAATTAACCCCTCTCTCCTTCGCAAAAACCTCTTATGACAGTTTTCTCCCGTTAAGTTACTTATTCAAACATAAAAAACTCCCCTCCTGTTTCATTTCTTATCTGTCCCTGCATTGTCCCCAGAAAAAAAAATTTGCCAATGGCAACGCTTCAACTGTACGTTGTTTTCCTGTGTTAGTAGCTGTGTATTTAGAATTTGGGAACATTCTATTGTGTAAAACGTTAATTTTATTTTTAAGGCAATTTACCCCCCTTCCAGGCTGTCATCACATTTTATTTTCCTTTTTATTGTTTGAAGTTACTCAGAAGCCCAGAGGAAAATCTGTATTAATGAAAATAAGCAGAAATTTTTTTAAAATAAAATTGAAAAGACTATCTGTTTACCTTTCTGAAAAAGTAATGGGATAAAAAAATGTTTAAAATTAAGCTTTTTTAAATTTTGAGAGACATAGGGGGGAAAAAAACCTTAAATGTGGAATTTGTTATGAAAATAATTGCTGCAAAACTGTAAAGGCAAAACTTGGGATTTAAATTAGGAATGGCAATCTCTACGGGGGTCGCCCCCCAAATTTTTTAAACCTCCGACTTTTGAGGAGATGTGTTGTCTATCTTCCCCTGTTGGTTGTTGTTTTTTTTTTTTTGGGGGGGGGGAGGAGGGGGGATAAGTAGAAGGGGAGGGATGGGATGACAGAAAGGGGGGGGGAGGAGGGAGAGGGGGATAGGTAGGGGGGGAGGAGAGGGATTATTTGGGGGAGGGGTATATAGGGGGGGGATATATAGGGGGGGGAGAGGGATTATAGGGGGAGGGATATTAGGGGAGGGGGGGGAAAATTTAGGGGGGGGGGAGGGATATAAGGGGGGGGGAGGGAATATATAGGGGGGAGGGAGGAAATTTAGGGGGGGGGAGGGATAGGGGGGGGAGGGGGGGGTAGGTAGGGGGAGGGGAGGGATAGGGAGGGGGAGGGGGAGGAATTATAGGGGGAGGGGAGGGATAGGTAGGGGGGGGGGGGAGGGAAAAATAGGGGGGGGGGAGGAATATATAGGGGGGGGAGGGATAGGGGGGAGGGGAGGGATGGTGGGGGAGGGGAGGATATATAGGGGGAGGGGGGGGATATTGGGGGGGGGGAGGAATATATAGGGGGAGGGGAGGGATATTTTGGGGGGGGGAGGAATATATAGGGGGGGGGGAGGAATTATAGGGGGAGGGGAGGGGAAAGGGGGGGAAGGGGGGGGGGAGGGTGGAGGGGGGGGCGGGGAAAAAATTAAGGGGGGGGTTTGGGGGGGGGGGGGGGAGGGGGGGAATGGGGGAATTGGGGGGGGGAGGGAGGGGGGGGCGGGGGGGTTGGGGGAGGGGAAAATTTTTTTTAGGGGGGGGGGGGGGTGGGGGGGGAGGGGGGGGTGGGGGGGGGGGGGGAAATTTTTTTTGGAGGGGGGGGGGGGAAAATGGTTGGGGGGGGGGGGGGTAGGTTTGGGGTTTTGGGGG
>JASPKP010007379.1:0-12875 GCA_030674155.1 Stramonita haemastoma
TGAGAACAAACCGGTAAAAGTAAAAAAAAAAAAAAAAAAAATTTTTTAACCCTTAAAAAAAAAAAATTTCTACAACGTCTTCATTCATCCACCCATCCATCCAACAAAACGAAAAATGGGTTTTAAACAGACAATTTCCCCGGTTTTTCCCCATCACTCCACCATCCAATCAGACAAAGAGTAGAGGGACGGGGGGAAAGAGGGGACGGACAGGACGACGGACAAAACGGGACGTAGGGACACACCCGGGGTGAAAAGGGCCCAAGTTTTCACCTTACATTCTGAACTTTCCTCCGGCCATTATGCGGGGCCTTGGGGGGCCGGTAATTCCACACACGGGCGGCTGTAAATCCCGTTTTTAACGACACCGGGGGGGAAGCCCTCCTCGTTTTACTTATTACTACGCGCCAGCGCTGCACTGCACTGCGCCCTGAAATAGGCTGACCTGAGCTCTAAAACTAAAGGGATTGATCAACCCCTTTTAACCTGCTTTACCACGCGGCGCCCCACGCCGCAACCCACCACCCCCCAAAACACACCGCGCGCGAAAAACCCACACATCGCAAAAAGCACCACAACACACAAAACCAGACAATGGACACACCAAAACACACACAACCTACACACACACACCCCACACACGCACGACCCCACGCACGCACGCACCACGCACGCAGCAGCATATACGCCCAAACGCCGCAAAAAACACACACACACCGTAAACACCCCACACACACACACACACCACACATACAAGGACACACAAAGAGTAGGGGACGTCAAAAAAGACTAGGGGGGGGGGGGGGGGGGGGGGTTGGTGGTCTTTTTAATACTTATTTCTTTTAGCGTTGGTTTTATTTCTGTACGGTCATCTTTTTTCTGGATTTTTTTTTTTCTTCTTTTCTCTTTTGTTATTACGAAGGGACAGTTTTTAATTAGGGTTTTTAAGGACCTCCTGAGGGCACGGATAGTGTTTTGTGTGGGGTTGGGTGTGTTTTTTTTGGTTTTTCTTTGTGTTTTTTTTGGTGGGTTTTGTGGGTGGTGGTGTTGTTGTGTGTGTGTGGGGTGTGTGTGTGTGTGGGTGTGTGGTTGTGTTTGGTGTCTGGGGGGGTTTGGGGTGGTGTGGGGTGTTTTTTGGGGTGGTGTGGTGTCACAGTTTTTGGGGGTTTTTTTTTGGTGGTTTTGTGGGGTTTTGTTTGTGTGGTTTGGAGAAGAGAGAGACAAACAGAGACAAAAACCCTGATAATCCTGTATCGTGATCTGGTCAACGAGTGTGGGGGAAGGATTTTTTCCCCTTTTTTGTGAAATAAATATCGACCACAACAGGAAAAAGCAATGACACAGCACAACTTTCAACTCTTTACTGCAGCTTACTGCATATTTTTAGTTTCTCAAACCTTTTCCTAGGGGGGCACCGTCAGTCTCAAAAAGGGAAACAAATACAGTTGCATACAAAAAAAAGTTTAAAAAAAAAAAAAAAAAGGGTGGTCTGCTTTTAGGGCACCCTCTCCCCGGGGAGAAGACACCCAATTTTTTCCCCGCAAGAAATCTGCTGTGACGTAAATGGTACAAAATACAAAAATTAAAAAAAAAATTCTCGGGAAGCTATTATAAATTGCACCTCCTAGGCCCAAGCGAAAAGCCTGGTAAAGTAATAAGTTCGGGGCAAGCTTTTTTACCCATGCAGCGACACCTTCCACCCCCCCCCCCCCCCCCCCCCCTCCCCCTCCACTCTGAATGGTCCTTTGGGAAAGGGAAAACGCAGATCTATCAAAAGATTCCAGGCCATGCAGGCCCGTCAGAATTTTTCCATATGAAATTAGTAAAAAAAAAAGGGGGTGTTATTTGCTCATTACACTCCTCAAGACAATAACGGAATTTATCAAAGATTAAACCCCGCACCGCCCACGCACCGCGCGCGCCCCGCCACACACAACACAACACACCACCAACACACACACATTTTCGTCATTTTTGCGATTTTTTTTTTTTTTTCATTTCTTACATATTTTTCTTTTGTAAGGCTAGTGAAAAAAAAGCAAATGTTTTGCTTACCAAAAGTACCATCTTAAAAAAAATTTTTTTTTATTTTTTCTTTTTATTTTTACTTTCAAAAACAACACCCCAAAACACACACACAAAACCACACACACAACAAACCACACAAAACACAACCAACACACACACCACACAACACACACCCAACCCCACAACACACAACACACATTGTTACAAGATTTGGTCATGTTTATTTGGTCACTTTCTAAGGACAATGTCTTGCCCCAAAAAAACATTAGGCGACAAAATTACAAATTACTACAACACATGTGATAGACTAGAACAAATATTAATAAACTCAAAAACCCCGCGTGGGGAAAAAGGACCACAAAAAGGGCAGAAGTATAGTATTTCCACGGTGGTATCTATAAATAACTGGGGGTTTAAAAAAATTAAAAATCTTCCCGACCTAAAAGGTCATCACCGGGCTTTTCCCAGTTTCGTGGCGTTAAGCACTGAAGGTCATAGACTCCCCCCTGGAAGGCGCCAGTCTATCGCAGGGGTTTAACCCCCAACACAAGGTTGTACCCTTTTTTTAAACCCGGGTGGGGTGA
The DNA here is from genome assembly GCA_030674155.1 of Stramonita haemastoma. Taxonomy (NCBI): domain Eukaryota; kingdom Metazoa; phylum Mollusca; class Gastropoda; order Neogastropoda; family Muricidae; genus Stramonita; species Stramonita haemastoma. The sequence goes on from JASPKP010007379.1 coordinate 2,613, forward strand.
GAAAAAGCCGTAAAGTGCCTTTTCCAAGGGCACAACGCATAGCCGAAAGCGGGTTCGAAACCCCAACCTTTTGATTTCGAGTCCCCAAAGCCCTAACCCTAGACTACAGCGGCGGCAGATAACTGGGGAACCATTTGCAATTACACACCATGATTTAACGTCCCCCCCAAATTCACCCCCTAAAGCAGTTTTCTTTAAAAAAAAAATTGCAATTTTTTGGGGGCGGGTAGCTCAGGGCCAAGCGTTCGCTTTTCCCCCAAGTCAATTAATTAACGCGTCGAGCGTGGTTACCATTGGGTGGGGGGGACCGTTTTTTTGCCCTGGCTTCATACGTCCCCCCCCCCCCCCCATTTTACCCACGTCAATGGGTCCTGCCCTCTTTAAGTCAGGGAAGGGGAAACAGCGATAGAGGGGAAAGGGGGGGTGCCCTCAAACGACCCCAAAAAAGCAGGTCCGACCCTCGCTCCCCTACGACCCCCTTTTTGGGGCACCTTTACCTTTTTAAAATTTTTCCTTTACCTTTTTTCTACTTTTGAGGGGCCTAGTGCCGAAAAGGGATGACCTAGCCCCCCGGGCCCCAAACGGTACACCGCGGGATCTAACAATCTCAAAAAAAAAAAGATGCTAATTAAGCGGTGACCACCCTTACGGTAAAAGGGGAAAGGGGGTTTTTAAATAGTTCTTTCCGAGTGATGTAATTTGTTTTTTTTCTCTCTCTCTCTCTCTCTCTCCCCCCCTTCTCCCTCTTCCCCCCCCCCCCTTCCCCTTCTCTCCTCCCCCCCTTTCCCTTTTGGGAAAAAAGGGGTTTATTTTTTTTATTTGGATTATAAAATGTAACCAAAAAAAATTGAAAATAAAAAACTTTTGACAAAAAAGGTAAAAAAAAAAGTAGTCTAAACAATTGACAAAAATCATTTTTAATTAATTAAGCAAAGGGACACAGTTTCTCGCAGAGTCCCCACTAGTAACCCACTCGGGGGCATTGTTCTCCTCTTTGTCCTTTGTCATGCACTATCAACTACACTATAGATAGTATTGTGAGAAGAACTTATTAAGGCGAGGACATACACAGGCAGGTGGTGGTTTGTACTTTTTACGGCCAGAACCACGTGATTTTGGGGTGCTGGGGTTGGTGGGGGGGGTTGGGGTACTCTTTGTTGTGTGAGGTTTGTGGGGGGGGGGGGGTGAAATTTGGGAAAATCTTGGTGCGTGTGTGTTGTGTGGTTTGTGTTGTTTTGTGTGTGTGTTTATTGTACTTGGTGTGTGTGTTTTTTTTTGTTGTGTGTTTGTGTGTGTGTTGGGTTGTGTGTGGGGGTGTGTGTGTGTGTGTGTGTGTGTGTGTGTTTTTAACAGGAAAAATTATCTCAAAAAATTGAAAGTTATTAAAACAAAAAAAGGCAAAAAAGGGGGTGTGTTGTGTGTGGGGTTGTGTGTGTGTGTGGTGTGTTTTGGTTTGGGGGTGTAGTTGTGTGTGTCACTCGTGTGTTTTGCGTGTGTGTGTGTGGGTTGGGGTGTCGCGTACGTGCGTGCGTGCTACGGCGTGCGGGTGCGTCGGCGGGGTGTGTAGCGGATCCTGTCATCACCATCTGGCAAAAAATGGGAAAGGGTTTTCTTTTCTTCGCGAAATACCAGGACTACAACATCTAGGATCCAAATAAGAAAAAACAATAAAAAAATTCCCAGTGGGCAGGGTTGGGGGTTCCTCGGCAGAGCTGGGGGGGGCACCAATTGAGATTTCCCTACATGAAGCAGTCGCTTTGCACGGGATAAAAAGGAGCTGCATTCCGACTTCGGGGTGTATTGTACTGGGGTGGGTGTTGGGGTTTTTTTATTTTACAAAAGCCCCAAAAACCCTGCATGAATTTTGTATATATATCAACAAAGCAAAAGCGGGGTTTCAAAAACTGAAAAGTTTTGGGGAAATCACCCAAACGCCAAAACCAAACTAAGACTGTTCAAACGCGTACTTTTCCCCCTCCCGTATGGGGCGAATGCTGGAGGAGATGGAAGACATTTAAAAAACTTCTACATTCCCCAGAAGAATTCGGAGAATACGCGCTCTTCGGGCCCAGACCATCCCAACCCCAAAACCCTTCCCGCGGACCCCAAAAAAAAGAAACCTCATTTTTGCAAAAGACGATGGAAATGGGTAGGGACATCAACCACGGAAAAGGGCTCGCCCGAAAAGGGGCCCCCACCCGGAACCCCCGAGGAAAACGCAGGCGAGGCGACCCCCAAAAAACCCCGGCGGGACAAAAGAAACAGAGCTGAAGACCCCCAACACCCGGGAACCCCTTTAGAAACGGCCCAAACGGCAGAGGAAACCTTTTTTCTGCCCCCCCATCCAAAGAAGGCAAAAAAGGCTTTGGATGGATATAAAAAACCTTAAAACGTGCATTCTGACTTCTTCATTAAAATACAAGATAATGATGGATAGATGGATAGATAGAAAAAACAGACAGACAACAACAGACAACAACAACAGTAAAAGTGAAGGAAAAGGAGTAGATGAAGATAGATAAAATAAGTAGATAGGAGATAGGAGAAAGTTGGGGGGACGGAGGACGCAGACAGACAGACAACAAGCAGACAACAGGACAAAACACAACAGACACAGACAAACCAAAAGACAGACGAAAAATTTTTGGGGGGGGGGGGGGGGGGGGGGGGGGGGGGGGGGGGGGTAAAACGAAAGGAATTTAAGGGGTGGAGGCGCACTTGGGGAATTTAAAATTTGGGAACGTTCTTGTTTTTTTAAAAACCCCCCCCTAAAGGGCCTAAATTTTAAAAGACGCCAACGGGATTGGAAAACCCGGGGGCCAACTACCCTGCAAAATTTTTTCGCGTTCACTGTAAAGGCAATTTCCGTTCGTCCAATCAAAATAAAGTTAATAAAAAGATGATTATAACAAAGATGAGATGTGGAATGAGAGATGAGATTAAAAATGATGATGATAATGATGAAATCACATCATCAACATCATCACATTACATCACCATCAACATCTCATCATCCACATTTGGGGAAAAAAGAAAAGAAAAGAAGAAGAAAAAAGAACAAAACAAGAACAAAACAAGAACAAGAATATTAAACTTTATCCTTTTTTTGAGGGGATATATGATGATGTCTTTATGATGTAGATGATGTGATGATGCTGGATGAGATGATTTTTTTTTGAGATGATGATGGATGATTGATGATGAAGATTATGATGAGATAGATGATTTTCAACAAAAAGAAAAAAAAAGAAGAAGAAAAAAAGAAGAAAAGAAGAAGAAGTAAAGAAGAAGAAGAAAAAAAAAAGAAGAAAGAAAAGAAAAGAAAAGAAAAGAAAAAAGAACAACAAAACAACAACAACAAAAACAAAACAACAACAACAACAACAACAAACACTTCGTGACCTGAAAAAAATAGCCCACATAAACAACCCCTCTCCCTTCCCCCCTTGCCCTATTGGGTTGTTAAAAACCGGGACACCCCACACACACCACAACACACCAAACAAAAACCAAAACACACAAAAACCCCACACACACAAAAAAAACACAAAACCCCCAAACACCTAGGCTGTGTGAAATGAGTCATTAAAAGATCCATAACGCCAAAAGCGTTAAAAAAATCCTTGGACCCCACTACTTTCAGCATGGAATTTGTAATGAGACTCACACCCCTTCCCTCCCTCTCTCTCCCCCCTTTTCCCCTTCCTCCTCCTTTTCCCCCCCTTTCTCTCTCCCCTTCCCCCCCTCTCTCTTCCCCCCCTTCCTCTCTCCCCTTTCTCTCTTCTTTTTTTTCTGTCTGTCTGTCTGTCTGTCTGTCTTCTTCGTCGTCTGTCTTTTCTGTCTGTCTGTCTGTCTGTCTGTCTGTCTGTCTGTCTGTCTGTCCTTTTTCTTTTCTTTTTCCCTTTTCCTCTCCTCCCCCTTCCTCCTCCGTCTCCCCCTCCTTCCCCCCCTTCCTCCTCTCCCCCTTTTCTTCCCCCTTTCTCTTTTATGTTCTATTGTTTTTTTTTTTTGTATTTTTAACTCTTACTAACTTTTTTTTTTTTTCGCTCGTTCGCCCGCTCACTTCATTTCAGTCAACCCATGCATAATAGGTTTTTGGGTTGTTTCCTTCTCTTTGTCATGAAAAGATACCCTTACGACGATGATGACACGACGGAAAGCACGAGACGACGACATGAGAAGATGTATGAGATTTTGACGCGACAAGCGATGAGATGATGAAGATAGATATGATGGGATGATGATGATGGTGTGGTGATGAAGAGATGATGATGGTGATGAATGAGATGGTGATGTGATATGGGATGGTGATGATGATATGTATGGGGATGATATGGGGTGATATGTATGGGATGATAAAAGGTGATGATGATAAAGATAAAAGGGGAAATTTATGGGTGATGATGATGAGGTTGGGGGGAGGGATTGACGGGGGTAGTGGAAAGGGAAGAAAATTGCGAGATTTTGAAGGGAAAAAAAGAAAAGAAGAAAAAAGAAGAAGAAGAAGAAGAAGAAAAGGAAAAAGAAGAAGAAGAAGAAAAAAGAAAAAAAGAAGAACAACAACAAAAACAACAACAACAACAACACAACAAAAAAATTGATGAAATGATGATGAGAAGATGTTTTAGATTGAGATGATGATGATGGGGGGGGGTGTTTTGGTTTGGGGGTAGTGGTGGGGGTGGGGGTAATGAAAAAACCCTTTCTTTTAAAATGTTTTTTTAAAAATTTGTTCTTCGTCGAACCTCAACCCCAAACGATTTTTTTCCCTTTTAATGAAAAAAAGCTTTGCCCCTGCAGTTTATTTAGGCCAGCGCCGGGGAAATCGGGCCCCTTTTTCGTCCAAACTTCTTTTGGGGCTGAGAGAAAAAGGAGAGAGGAGAGAGAAAAAAGGGGAAGAGAGAGAAGGAGAGGGGGAGAGAAGAGGGGAGGAAGAGAGAGAGGGGAGGGGGGGGGGAAGGGGGGGAGAGGGGAGGGAGGGGGGGGGGGGGAAAAACCAAGACAGAAAAGACCAGAAAAGGGGGGCAAAGAGTAAAGAAGAGGGGGAGAGGGGAGAGTGTGTGTGTGTTTTTTGGGGTGTTTTTGGGGGGTGTGGGGGGGGTTGTTTTGTGTGAGTGTGGGGTTTTTGGTTGGGGGTTTGTAGGGGGTGTGTGGTGGTGGTGTGTGTGGGGTGTGTTGTTTTGGTGTTGGTTGGTGTGTGTTTTTGGGGGTTTTGGTGGGGTCTCTATTTTGCTCTGTGTTTGTATGTGTTTTTGTTTTTTTTGGGTTTTTGTTTGTTTTTTTGGTGGGGGGGGGGGGAAATTGGGGGGGGTGAGGGGAGAGGAAAGGGATTTTGTGTTTTTGGGTGTTCTTGGGGGTGGGGGGGGGGGGGGCCATTTTGGTGCGTAAATTGGGGGGTTTGTTATTTTTTTTTTAATTTTTAAAAAAAAAGAAAAATTCCCCTTTTAGCTTAAAAAAAAACGGGAGTAAAATTGCGGGAATTTTTATTTGGGAAATCTTCAAAAAAAAGCATTTTTTTTCTATATAAATAAAATTAAAAAAAAAATTAAATATATATATAATATAAAATTATAAAAAAAAATTGTAAAAATAAAAAAAAATATAAATTATAAATATTTAATTCCCCCGGGGGGGAGATATTTTTTTTGGTAAAAATTTTTTTTTTGGGAGGGTTTTGCTGTTCACTTTGCCTGGGGGGTTTAGTTTTTTTTTTCCGCTGGCGGGTGCTCTACTACGTTGCTGAGTTAAAAATTTTGTTGCTAAACTGTTGCGGGGTCTTTTTTTTCCCCCCCAAAATTTTTTTCCCTTTTCCCGGGAATCTATTAACAGAAAAATTCAAACCCCAAAGACCAAAATTTTCTCCAGGGGTTTTTTTAAAAAAACACTGCATCGGGCAGGTTCGCACGGGTGTGGGGGGGGGGTGGTGGGGTGTGGTGTTGTTTTTGTGGGGTGTGTGTGTGTGTGTGTGTGTGGGGGTTTTGGGTGTGTGTGTGGGTGTGTTTTTTGTTTTTTTTGAAAATGTGTGTGGAGTGTGTGTTGTGGGGTGTGTTTGGGGAGGGGAGTTTTTTTAAAAAAACTGGGTGTGTGTTTGGGGAGATTGTGGTGGGAGTGAGGGTGATGGTGACGGGAAAGTGAGTTAAAAGGGAGAAAAAAAAGTGTGTGTTTGTGGGGTTGTTGGGGGGTGTTGGGTTTTTGTGTGTGTGTGGGTTGGGGGTGTTTGTGGTTTGGAGGGTTGGGTGTGGGGTTTTTAGGGTGTGTGGGGTTAGGTTTGTGGAAAAGGTGGGGCGTTTGTTTGTGGTGTGGGTGTGTTTTGTGGGGTTTGTGTGGGGGTTTTTTGGGGTGTTGGGGGTGTAGGGTGTTGTGTGTTGTGTGTGGTTTTTGTGGGTGGTGGGGGTTTTTTCCCCTTTAAACGTTTACCCAAAAACAAAAAATTTTTCTCAGGCAATTTTTGTTTGGGGGGGGAAGGGGGGGGCCCCCGTGGGGGTGGGGGGCCAAAACGAAAAGGTGAACAATGAAGAAAAAAAAATTTTTGGGGTTTGGGGGTTTTGTGTGGGTGGGGTGTGTGGGTGTTTTTGTGTGTTTGTGTGGGGTGTGTGGTTTTTTGTTTTGGGGTGTTTGTTTTTGGGGTTTTTTTGTTTTTGTGTGTGGGTTTGTTTTGGTGTGGGTAGGGGGGGGGGGGGGGGGGGGGGGGGGGGGGGGTTTGTGGGGGTTGTTTTTGGGGTGTAGGGGGGGTTTTGTGGGTGGGGTTGTGTGTGTGTTGTGTGGGTGTGTGTTTGTGTGTGTGGGGTGTGAAAGGGTGGGTGGATGTGGTGGGTTTTAAAAATTTTGGTGGTTGTAGGTTTTGGTGTGTTTGTGGGGGGTTTTGAAGGGGTGTGTAGGGTTTTTAGGGTTGGGGTGGTGTGGGTTTGGGGGGGTTGGGGTTTTGGTGTGTGGGGGGTTGGGGTGGGGTGTTTTGGGGAGGGGTTGTTTTAGGGGTGTGTGTGGGGTCAAAGCCCAAAGTTTTTTTCCAATGGAAAAATTTGATTAAGAAATTTTTCTTATTTTTTTTTTTTTGGGGAAAAACAACAACAAAAAAAAAATCAAAAAAAACAATAAATTTGGGAACCCAACAAGTAAACAACAAAATACAACAATAACAAAAAAAAAAAAACCAAAAAATAATTAACTCCCCCCTATAACAATAAAATAAACCCAAAAGAACCCCAAAAAAAAGATAACAACCCAAAACAAAAATTTTTTTCATCATCACATCATCATCATTTTAAACAAATACCCCTACAAATACTACTCTACTACTCCCCATACAAAAAATATAATTTTTTTTAAATTTTTAAAATTAAATTTTAATTTTTATTAATTTTTATTTAAATTTTATTGTTGTTGTTTGTTTGTGCCGGTGGGAAAAAATGAAAAATTTTTCAAAACAAAAGGGATACCCCAAAAAGGGGGGGGGGGTAAAAAAAAAAAAAAAAAAAAAAAAAAAAAAAACCCCCCAAAAGGGGGGATCCATTATTTTTTGATATAAAAAAGAAAAAAAAAATAAAAAAACACACAAACACAACAAAACACACACAAACCACACACACCACACACCCCCAACAACACCCCACACACACCAACACACCACACAACCCCAACACCACACCCACACACACACAAAACACGTACCGCCCAAGAACAGACATATAATAAACAAATTTTTTATTTAGGGAAAGAAACCAATTTTTTCCTCCTATTGCAAAACTAATTTGTAAATAATAACCACCCAAAGTTTCCCTAAAACTAAATTAAGCCCCAGACCCGAACAAACAAATTTTAAAGGCCTAATTGGAAAGGGAAACACGTACCTAAAAGCGGGGCTTTTTACTAGTCACTGTCCTGTCCAAAAAAAGGGAAAGAGAGAGAGAGAGAGAAGAGGGGAGAGGAGAGAGAAGAGAGAGAGAAGAGAGAGAAGAGAGGTGGGGTGTGTGTTGTGGGTGGTTGTGTTGTGTGTGTGTGTGTTGTTGGTGTGTGTACGGTGTGTAAAGGGTTTTACGTTGTATGTGTGTGTGACTCTGTTTGTGTAGTTGCCTTGTGTGTAGGTTGTCACTCTGTGGTGTGTTGGGGTGTGTGTGTGTGTGTTGTGTTTTTTGTGTGGTGTTTGTATGTCACTGCACTGGGTGTGTTTACTTCACTGTGTGTGTGTCACTGGGTGGTCACTTTGTGGTGGCGTGTGTTGTGTGTGTGTGTGGTGCGTCGGTGGGGTGTGTGTGTCACTATGGTGTCACTGTGGACACTTTTGTATTCCCCTCTGTGGTTTTTTTCACTTGTGTGCCACTGTGTGTGACTGTTGTGTCACTGTGAAAGCGCACTGTGAGTGTGTCACTGTGTGCGTGCGTTTGGTTTCGCCCCTGGGGTGGTTGCTGGTGAATGTCAATTTGGTGTATTGTATGTTGTGGGGTTTGCGTGCGTGGTGTGGTGCACGTGGTGTAACCCTTTGGTAGTGGTATCCCACTGCGATTGAAAAGGCAAAAACCTGATTTTTCACCAGGAAACTGACATTTCGTCATAAATACATTTCCTCCCAACCCATTCCGCGGCTAAAGTTTCAAAACGCGTTAAAAACCGATGTACAGGGGGGTTGGGTACAATCAGATCACGTGATTGCGCAGACAGGAAACAGTTTCTAGGATCATTATAATGTTCTGTAATCTATTAAAAAATACACGTATTTTTTAAAACCCCCTGCTTGCTTTTGTTTCAAGTGGGGGGGGGGGGGGGGGGTTTTTTTGTAAAATGTGTTTTGGGGTTGTGTGGTGGGGAGTGATGAGTGATTGAGGAGGGTGAGTGAGTGAGGAGTAGTGAGTGAGGATGAGTGAGTATATACTAATAATTTTTTAAAAAAACACAAATATATAATTTATATAATATGTAGTTCAATACAAAACAAATCTATCTATAAAACACACCACGCACCCCCGCCCCCGTAACACACCAACACACCACTTACACAACCAACACACACATACCAACAACACACACACACACACACACCCCACACAACACACACACCACACACACACACACAAAAAAAAGAAAAACGAAGAGAGAGAGAGAGAGAGAGAGAAGAGAGGAAGAGAGGAGAGAGAGAGAGAGAGAAGGGGAAAAGAGAGAGAGAGGAGAGAGAGAGAAGAAAGAAAGAGAGAGGGGTTCACGTTGTATGCATATATGTGTGTGCCCGTGCGGCGTGCATACGTGCGTGTGGGGGTGTCAAAAGTGCGTGCGTTTGGGGGTTAAGCTTGTTTTTTATCTTTTTTTTTAAAAAATGTTTTTTAGCACCTTTCAACTCTATTAGGGGTTTTTTTAATTTTTCCCGACTAACAAGGGACCAAAAAATACAAAAGAAGAGAAAAAGAGAGAGAGAGAGAGAAAGAGACATAAGACAAGAGACAGAAGAGCAGAGGGAAAGCAGAGAAGACAGAGAAGAAAGAGAGAGAGAGAGACAGAAGAGACAGGACAGAGAGACACAGAGAAGAGAGACAAAAAAAAGAGAGAGAGAAAAAGAGAGAGGACAAGAGAAGAGAGACAGAGAGAGAGAGAGACAAAAAGAGAAGAGGACAGAGACAGAGAAGGAGAACAGAGACAAGAAGAGACAGACAAGACAGAGAGAGAGATGGAGACAGAAGACACAGAGAGAGAGACAGAACAAGAGAGAGAACGAGACAGAGAGAACAAGACAGAGACAGAGAGAGAAGACATAGACAGAGCAGAGACAAAGGGCAAAAAGAGACAGAAGAAAAAGAGAGAGAGGGGGGGAGACAGAGAGAGAGAGAGGGAGCACAGAGAGAACGAGAGAGAGAGGGGAGACACAGAAAGAGAGAGACAGAGACAGACAAGAGAACAGAAGAGACAGAGAGAAAAGACAGGAGCCCCAATAAAATGCTTGGGCCCAGAACCTGACCTTTTTCCAAACCCAGGGGGCCCCCTTTCCGCTTGCTTCTATTTTTATCTTTGACAAGCCTTGTGATATGATAGGCTAGAATATATATAGCAACATACATACCTGTCTGTCTTTCTTCCCCTGTCCCGTCTGTCTGCTGCCCCTGCCTGCCGCCTGCCTGTCTATCCGCCCGCCTCTCCCCTCCTCCTCCCCCCCCCCCCTCCTTCTTCCTTTCCCTCTCCTCCTCTTCCTTCTCCCCCTTTTCTCCTCCTCTCTCTCTCAAAGCGAACAACAACACGCCCACCCAAAACCTCTCTATTTCTCTTCCTTTTCTTCTTTTTTGG
>JASPKP010007380.1:0-5000 GCA_030674155.1 Stramonita haemastoma
CCGACCGACGGAGGGGGGGGAAAACCGGGCGAGGGGGGGGAGGGGACGGAGGGGGGGAAAACAAACAGACAAAACAGACAGACAGACAACAGACGACAGACAGACAATAGATAATAGATAGATAAAATAATAGATAGATAAAAATAGATGAAAGATAGAAAATAGATAATAGATAGAAAAAATAGATAATAGATAAAAAGATAGATAGATAAAAAAGACAAGGGTTTTAGATAAAGAAAATAAAAAGGGGGTTTTTTTAATTTTTTTGTATTCATCTTTTAAATTTTAAAATTATTTTAAAAAAAGAAAAAAAAAATAAGCACTGGGGGTTTTTTTTTTTAAATTTCCCCGTTCCCGTGTTTTAAACATTTTTTGTAAGCTAGCCTTTTTTTTCCCCACGGGCACACGGGGGCCCCCGCCCCCCCCCCGAAAAAGGGAACGGGTTTTAACGTGTGCCAAGATGTTCTGCTTTTTTCCCCCGCAAACATGTTTTTCCGGTTTATAGCCCCCCATCCAAAGAATTTGGGGGGGGGGAGGACCGCCCCGCGCGCGGGGCGCGCGCGCGCGCGTTGTGTTGTGTGTGTGTGGTGTGTGTGTGTGTGGGGGGTGTTTTTTGTGTGTGTGGGTGTGTGGGGGGTGTTTTTGTGTGGTGTGTTGGGGGGTTTTTTGTGTGTGGGGGTGTGTGGGGTGTGTTTGTGTGTGTGTGGGGTGTGTGTGTGTTTTTTGTGTGTGTGTTTCTGTGCGTGTATCTGTTGTTTTTTGAGTTTTGTGTGCCCTATGGGGTCTGTGTTTTGCGTGAGTTTTTTTGGTTTTTTTTGGGGCCCTTGTTTTTGGTATATGTGTGTGTGTGAAAAAACCAAGCCTTTGTCTGTGCCCGGGTGAAATCTGTGTCCGCTTTTCGGGGGGGGCAAAAAAAGTCCCCCATGCCACCCCCCCGGGGTCGTGGCTGATGTTTTTTGGGGGGATTATTGTGAAGGAGGAAAAGACACATCCTTGGCACATAGAACAGGGAAGGTGATAAAATTTTCACATCGGGGGCCCCTTAAAAAAAACTCAGTGCTACATGGTGCATCATCAGCCGCCCCGGAACAAAACCGGACACAAACAAAAAAAAAACTCTGTCTGTGTGTCTTTTTTGGGTGGTTGTGTGCCCCGTGTGTCTGTGGGGCCCCGTTGTCCTTTTCCTCTGTCTCTGTCCTCTGCCTCTGTCTTTTTTCTCTGTCTCTGTCTCGCCCCGTCTGTTTTTTTGTCTGTCTCTCTCTCAATTTTTCTCTCTCCTTTTCTCCATTTTTTTTACCTCCTCTCCCACCTCATCCCCCTCTCTCTCCCCCTCTCCCTCTCTCCCCCCGTCCCCTTTTCTCTCTCTCTCTCCTCCTCTTTTTTCCCCCCCTTTCCCCTCTCTCCCCTCTCTCTCTTTTCTCTCTCCCCTCTCTCTCCCCTCTCTCTTCCCCATGAAAAAACCCCTTTCCCTATTTTTTGTTTTTTTCCCTTTTCTTGTGCACTGTCTAATATTATGTATGTATGTATGGGGGGATGTATGTATGTATGTATGTTTTTATGTATTACGAACGAAAAAGTCGTACGTATAGTATATATAAAAATTTTTATATATATATAATATATATAAATAAATATATATATATATAATATAAAAAATATACATTATATATAAAAAAATTATAAGTATAAAAAAATACCAATACTATATAAAATACTTTTTTGGGGACTAAAATTTATTTTTTCCCCTAATTTTATTTCAAAAAATAGAATCCTAAAAGAAAAATGGGCTGATGATGAAACATTTTTAAAAAATCACCCCCCACACCATTCTAAATAAGGGAAAAAAAAAAAATTTTTTTTTTAAAAAAAAACATACAAACAATAAAATAGCGAAACTAAGAGAGAGGGAAAGAGTGTTCACCTAAATTTAATCGCATATCATTAAGAATTCGTAGCAAAAAAATTTTTTTTTTTTTTATTTTTCCCCCCCCCTTTTATACTTTGTCCTGATTCTGACTCAAAGAAAAAGGGGAAAAAAAAAAAACGTAAAAGAAAACGTCCTAAAGATTTGAACTGTGGGGGGTGGAATGTATGTATCGTAAGAAACCGTAATTGAGAAAACGAGGAGTGCTGTTATGTCCATATTTTCCTATTTTCTTTTTTATTTTGCATTTTGGGGCCCCCGGCCGAGTGCAAAATTTAAAATTTTTTGAGAACAGATAGACAAAACAGACAGACAGACACACACACACCCCAAAGCACGCACGTACCACACACACACTCACACACACACGCACGCACACAAAAAAAACAAAAAACACACACACACCCACACACGCGCGCACAAAACCCAAAACACACCCACCACACACAACCACACACACACACACAACACACCAACACACACACACACACACCCCAAACACACCCCCACACACAGAAGACAAAAACAGAAAGAAAGACGTGCAAAAGAAGGGAAGGGAAAGGGGTTTAGAGGGGAAAAAAACCGACAGAAAAGACCCCACAACGGGGGAAAGGACAGACAAAAAACAGACAGACAGTAAAAGCCCAAAAAAAAAACAACCCTCAAAGGGAAAAATTTAGCCTATACACAAAGCAAAGGGTTTTTAAAAGGATCAAAAAACTAAGAAAATAATATGGGAAATTTCAAAATTTTCATTTCAAACAGATCAGTTTTTTTCAATGCCCCCCATAAGGGGGAAAAAAAAAAATTTTAAAAAAAATGAGAAGGGGTTGTTTGTTGTTGTTAAAATGGTAAAAAAAAAAAGGAGGCGTGTGTTTAGGAAATGGGGAAATTGTTTAGGGGGTTAAGAAATTTAAAAATAAAGAGAGGCGGAGCGTTTTTTTCCAAAGGCCAACACCCCCGGGCTGAGACATAACATTTGCAATCAAGTAAAGGAGTCATAGTATAAAAGAAAAAAGGTGTAAAGGGGAATTTCCCATGAGTGGAAAAAAAAGGGGTAAATTTTTTTGCTGTTGCCCCCCTGGTTTTTTGGGGGGGGTAAAAAGGGGATATAATGGCTTTAAAATTTTTAAAGGGGTAAAAAGCCCAAATAAATTATCAAAAACGTTTTTGGGGGAAAAATTATATTTCTATGGTTTTTTTTTATTGGGTGGTGGGAAATTTTTTTTTGGGGGGGTGTTTTTTTTTGGGGTTTGCTTTTTTTTAGGTTTTTTAGGTTTTTTTGGGTTGTTTTTTGTTGGGGGTGGGGGTGGTGGGGGGGGGGGGTGGTGGTGGTGGTGAGGTGGGGGTGGGATGATTTGTAGTTGTTTTTTGTAATTTTTTTTTTGTTTTCTTTGTTTGTTTTTGTCGCTTTTTGTGGTGTGTGGGGTTTTAGGGGGGGGGTTTTGGGGTTTTGGTGGGGTGTGTTTTGGTGTGGTGGTGGTGTGTGTTTTTTGGGGGGGTGTGTGTGTGTGGGGGTTGGTGTGTGGGGGGGGTTTTTATTTTTGGGGTGTAGGGGCATCAGAGAGAGAGGAAAAATCGGCAAAAGCCGCGGGGCGCGCTTTGTGGGGTGTTTTTGTGGTTATGTGTGTTGTGCGGGTGAGGGTTTTGTGTTATGGGGAAAAATTTAGATGGGTTTTTGGCTTTATTTGTTTTTTGTTTTACGCTATTATCATGACATGGAGGATTTTATAAACACAAAATTTCATTTTTTTGGTCAATGCCTTTGAGGAATGAAATTTTCCCTTAGAATTAATTTTTTTTTCTGTAAAAGGTGTGGAAAGTTATTGTGCAGGAAAATGAAAAGGGGTGATTGGTTTTTTCTTGTGGGAAAACAAATTTTTTTGGGCCCTCTGTGGTGGTATATTTTCTTCACGATAGCTGTGAAAATAAGTTGATGCTGTTTAAAAAAAAGAGATGATGATGATATGAGAGAGATGATAAAGATGTGATGAGTGAGATGATGATATGATGGGGATGATGATGAGGGACAAAAAAATTTAAAGATGATGAGACCATGGTGGCAATGAAGTTGGGGATAAAATTACTCTAAACGAGGGACAAACGACGACTCTAATTTTGATTTTTGATGATGATATTTTATTTTCGACGACGACGCAAATGGATGAAGGGAGATCACCCATCATCATCATCATCATGACAAAGATGACGTAATGCGCTGATCTCCATACAAATGAGACAATAACGATGAAGATGATTCCAACGAGACGACAAAAAATTTCTGATTGGGTGGCACAAATGCCATAGTTTTCCCCTTGTTACTGTGGAACAAAGGGTTTTTCCCCCTATTTCTTTTTTTTCCTTTTCCCCTCACTGCTTTTTTCACAATTTTTTCATTTTTTTGAAAGTCGGGTTTTTTTTTTTAAAAAAGGGGGGGGGGGGGCAATTTTTCAGCCCTAGCCAGGTTTTGCCGATTTGCGCCTAGACTTAAATACAAAATTACGATCATTCTTTTGAGAAAGCGAACGCAATTGAACGCAAGTCGTTCGCACGCCCATTTTCAACCGACACACATACCCCACACATAGACACAAATAAAAACGCATACATACACACACATACACACACAAACACGCGCCGCGCGCGCCGCACTAACAGGGAAAAACAAGGAGTGTTTTCCATACTTCTTTTGAAAAAAAAAAAAAAAAAAATTTTAAACCCAAAAAAAGGGATAAACGTAAAAGTGAGCGTGCCTTTAAAAACGCACGCACCTGCACGACACAAAAACCCCAAAAACACCCTATGCACCACTCAAAACCCCCAAAACCCATAAACGCACGAAAGGGACCATGGGAAACCCCGTGCACAGCGCGCGCGCACAACACAACAACCCAAAACAGAGGCTTGATAAAAAAAACAAATCGACTTACTCAAGTCCATCTGGAAAAAAAATTCGTTTTATTGATTGTTGATTGATTGATTGACACACACACACCACACACACACCCCAAAACACACCACACACACACACACACACCAAAACACACACAACACACACACACACACACAAAAACAC
>JASPKP010007380.1:10000-12875 GCA_030674155.1 Stramonita haemastoma
TTCCTCATTGCAATCGGGATTTTTTCCAGTATCATTTCTTTCACTTAGCAAACACACACCCCTATTTTTTTTTTTCTATCTCCTTTTTCCTCCCCATGCCCTTTAAAAAAAATCACTTTTAAGTGGAAAAAATTTTCAAATGCGAAACACAAGACACGTTAAATAAAAAAAAAAATCGTAGTAGTGTCTTATTCATTTTTTTATGAAATAATTATAAAACCCTTTTTCGTGAAAAGTTTTTTCTGTTTTTTTAGCTTAAAATTACGTGTTTTTTTTCCCCCTTTTTACTAGATTGTTTATTTAATCTTGCTGAATTGAGGGGGGGAAATTTTTTAAATGGGTTTTAAAAAAAAAACAATATTTAAAAAAAATTTTTACGTGTGGGTTCAATACTTCTTGTAACATACATTAAAAAATAGAAATGTTTATGTGTCGTAGGGAAAAATGCAAAAGATGTTGATTAGCTTTTTTTCTAAAATTTTTAATAAAAGGGGGAAAGAATGTTGATTTTTTAGCTGTGTCCCCGGGGTTTAATTATTTGGGGAAAAAAATGAGGTGGGGTCTTTTTTTAAAAAAAAAAAAAAGTGTGTATTATCATTATTGTTTGTGTGGTTATTTTGTGTGTATGTATTTATGTTTGAGTTGTGGTAGTGAAAGTGTGTAAGTGGTGTTATTCAGGGTCGTTTTGTGGTGTGCTGCACGAAATACTTTGGGGATTTTTTTTGTGCTTGTGCGTGTGTAAAGGGGTGCGAGTGTGTGTATTGCATGTGTAGGCTATATATTTTTGTAACGTTGGACTATGTTAAAGTATGACAATTCCCCGGGGCAACCGGGGGTGAAAATTTTAGTGCCGTTTTAGTCCCAGCAATCATCGTTAGTGCACTCTTCTTCGAGGGTTTTGGGAGGGGGTTTTAACGCGTGTGCAAGATTATTCTGCATGGGGGACGGGGTGTACATTTGACATTGGGTTTATAATCTCATCCCCAAATTTGGGGGAGAAATGAGCCAGCACAGTTTTTGGGTTTCCGGGGGAAACAAAAATTATGTGAATCACTTTACAGGGTTTGGGGCTTTAGGGACACACCTGCCCAAAAACAAAGTCCGGGGGTTTTTTGGTGTGGTGGGCCCGGGTTTCCCCCTTTGGGCCGAAACTGCTCCCCCTTCCATTTTGCAAGAAGTGAAAAGGTGGGCTGGGGGGCTAGTCTTTCGGGTGAGACAAAACCGTGTCCCGTTAAATACTCATTTTTAAAAAAAGTGAAAAAAAACCCAGGGCAACAAAGAGTTATCCCTGGGGAAAAAAAAGTAGAACAAAAGCCACTCTGGTAAGAAATAAAATAATGATAAAACTGGGAAAATTTTATAACGCTATACTTTTTAAAAAAAAATCAAAGCGGGTTGCATTCGACCTATACGACACAAGCAATCAAATAACAATTTATAGTGTTAACAAATTTTTTAAAAAAAAACACACACACCACCGCCCACACACCACACACGCATGCGAAATTTAAATGCAGACGAAACAGAAAAAAATTTTGGGGGGGCCCCCACTCGGGGGGGACTAGAGAAATCTGCTGTGATTGAAAGGGATAAAAGGCGGAAACAAAAACCTCATTCGCAAGGGGGGGCCCCACAGCTCATTTTCACGCTGTTTTCAGCCCCACCGACACGAAGATCAAAACTTAGAGCCCCCTCTTTTTACCGGACTAAAAATTTTCCCCAACACTAATTATCCCAAGTTTGACACTACACTTTTTCCCAAACTCTTTGAACAATTTAGCTCCCAAAACCCCCGAAAAAAACATTAAAAAGACAAACACGCTAATTATTTCATTTTTTAAAAAAAAACCCAAAAAGAAAAGCTTTGCTGACGACCCCCTCAGACTGAGGTCTTTGACACCCGCTCCCCACGCCCGCAATTTTATCAAAACACCTGTACTTTCCCCCAAAATGAAACAAAACAAAAGAACCAAATAAATTTACAAAAATGGGCTAAAAAGTCGAACGAACCCACACAAAAATATCTATTTTAAACCAAAACCCAAAAAACCTAAAACCCTCACCCGCTTTCACAAAAAGAAAAAGACAAGTGGGGGTTGGGTGGGAGGGGGGGGGGGGGGGGGGGGGGCGAAAAGACACAATCACATTATAAAAACTGTAAAAAACTGCCACGAATTTTTGAAAAGAACTGGAAACTCGCATAGAAAGGTTAATGAGGGGGATTTAAATAACCAGTGGCTTCTTTTTTTAAACCAAACCATACTAAAAAAAAAGGAAAACCAACAAAACAAAAACAAATAAATAAATATATACAAACCCTCATTCAAAATAAAAATTTCACACACAAATTTTTGACACTCTAAAGATTTTCTAAACAATTCACACACAATTAAGTTTTCACATGTCCTTTTTTTACAACACATACATCTATAACAAGGCTTATGTTAAACCCACACAGACAAATAATAACAACATACATACAAAAAAAAAAAAAAAAACATTTTACAAAACATCAACAAATCAAAAAAAAAAAAAAAATTTTTAAAAAAAAAAATCAGGAAAAAAAAAAAAATAACCAAATATATTAGATCACTGCAAGAGAAATGCAAAATCACAACAACATTGACAGCCCTCCCTAACATTCACAAGCCTCACAAGTGTGTGTGTGTTGTGGTGTTGGGGTTTTGGGGTTTTGTTGGTGTGTGTGTGTTTGGTTTGTTGTGTGTTGTGTGTGTGTGTGGGGTGTGTGTGTGTGTGGAGGAGAGGGTTGGTTGTTTGTGGGGGGGTTTTGGTGTTTACATGTATTGTGCATTTTTGGGGTGCGTAGTGTGGTTGTGAAAGGGAAAGAAAGAGAGACAGACAGTTAGACAAAAAC
>JASPKP010007382.1:0-7500 GCA_030674155.1 Stramonita haemastoma
AATCTTAGAATACTCTGTGAGAAATACTTGCAAGACAAACAATCCAATCCAATGATGGCTTAGAACCCCACCGACCACTCTGGCCATACCGGGCTGTCACCTCGTCACATTTTAAAACTCATATTAAAACTGTGCAACTATAATATACAGATTAAAACGGGGTCTAAACCAACTCAACTGTTCTTGCCTGTATCGACGCCCTGGTCAAACATAAGGGTCAGCCCAGGGACGGCCACCGCTTCTCGGGAAAATCCACATCAATCACACATAAAAAATTAATGAGATAAAACCAAAACCAGATTCCTTAAAACAACCTTGTCCTTAGAGACCAAAATATACCATTTTCACTCATATCAGACAGAAGAAGCCCGATTCTCTCAGGAAGTTAAAAATGGTGTCCGGGTGGAACATCAGGAAAGAGGATCTTTAGGGAGTCTGCGATAAAATGCTTGTGCCTGGTATACTGAACATCCCGACACTCACAAGTCACTCACCATGGGGTTCCCTAACCTTCCAGCAAATGAACGTGAGTGATACGATAATGACCCGTGTGTATCCTGGTGAGCACTGTTGCTTCCCTTCAGTTTTTGACACACAGAGGGAAACCTCTTTCAGGGTGGAACGGATCTGAAAAAGTTTGTTGTCTGTCTGAGCGTTCAATTCCTCCTGCCAGAGGGAGTGCGCGTATTGTTCGCTTCTAGGTTTCAGATCTGTGAACGGCACCATGGACCCGGAAACCTCCTACTCCGTGGCACACTGGAGAGTCGGTCAACCGTTTCGTTCCCCCCCGAATGCCCACGTGCCCCGGGATCCACACTAAAACCACATCAACACCCGTCCGTCTCAAGGAAGTATGCAGTTTGTAGAACTCCTGAAGCTTAGGGTGGTTTATGTTCCTACAAGCAATAGCCTCCAGAGCAGAGAGCGAGTCCATACAGACCAAGAAGTGTTGGACAGGCCTTGGGTGGGGCGGAGGAATTTGGGGAGTGGAGGAGGCTGGTTGCAAAATCTTCAGTTGTGCCCCCATGGTCCACGGGACTATGGGACAGGTGAAGGTGAAAGTGAATTATCATATCCTCACTTTTTCTAATGGTGCCAGTCCATTCCTGAGCAAACCAATCTACAAGTCTCTGTTTAAAGGCACACAAGAACATTTTTTTTATTTCCTCCTCCTTGAGTTAACGAAACGAAACAACATCATAACCCCATCTGAAAATCCCCTTCACACTGCCAACCTCTATAAGTGTGTGCACGCGCGTGCATGTGTGTGGTGTGTGTGTGTGTGTGTGCCGCGTGTGCGTGCGTGCAGGTGTACATTCAAATTAAAACTATTAATTGTCATTGATTGCTTGTGTGTTGTATAGGTAGAATGCAAGCGCTTTGATTTGTTTTTGCAAGCGGTATAAATGAGCGCTTATTGCAAGGCAGGGGGAGTAACTGAGATAGGTGGCGCGCAAGTGCTGGGGTGACAATGGAATTGTTTACGCTGCCATTTACAAAGATTTTGTGCACCCTGATAGAAGGAACTCCGACTCTGCCCTTGATTATTGTCTTCAAAATTGCGTTGTTTGCATCTACAATGGCGTGTATAAGTCCACACATATGTAAAAGAATACATAAATAAACACACTCGCAGATAAATAATAAAATAAATATTGATATAGGCCTGGTGGGGACAACCCACTCAGAGGACATGGCAACTGTACACACATACAGATAGATAGATATCCCCTCCTACCACACACACACACACACACACACAATACACAGGGGGACGGGATAGCCTAGTGGTCAGAACATTGCGCTTGCAATTTGACGACCCAGTTCGATTCCCTATCGAGGGGATTTTTCCTCTGGAGTTAACATCAGTGCTGACTCTTTTCCCCCTCAAAAGTCTTTTAGATGAGACTAAAAACCGAAGCCAGTGTGCAAACGCATGCAGAACATCTTGCACACACATTAAATCATGTTCCGCTTTTCGTAAGAGTAGGCCATCGAGTGCCGGTGGGAACAGATGGCATTTTTAAAAACCTGCATACACACGGCGACTGGATGTAAAAAGCATATGATTGCTGATTCCATTATCCTCGATATAAAAGAATAAATAAATAATAAACACACACACACATACAGACTTTCACGCACGCACGCACACACACACACATACATGCGCGCGCGTGCACACACACATTCATACCCATAACATGCGTGCGCGTGCAAGCACACACATACAGACACGCGCGTGTGCACGCGCGTGCGCGGGCGCGTGCACACACACACACACACACGGGACTGACACAAAATTGTGGTGAATATATTATAATTATTACGTTGAAAAGAAGACGGACAACACACACACACACACACACACCACACACACACACACACACACACAACACACACACTCTCTCTCTCTCTCTCTCTCTCTCTCTCTCTCTCTCTCTCTCTCTCTCTCTCTCTCTCTCTCACACACACACACACACACACACAGTTTGACACATCCTCACGCACGCGCGCGCACACACACACACACACACGCATGCACGCACACATACACACGCGCGCGTACGCACACATACACATACACGCGCCCACGCACGAACACACACACATACACGCGCCCACGCACGCACGCACGCACGCACACACACACACATACGCACGCACGCACGCACGCACGCACGCACACACATGCACACACACATACTGTCCACCACCACATTCTTGTGAACAAGTTAAATTGAAGACAGTAATTTTACGACCCCCGTACACACACACAACACAGAAGAGACGGAGTGGGAAAACGTATTTGTCGAGGTTTGGGTTGAAATTTTAGTGGGTAAACGAAACCCACATTCGTTATTGCACCCGAAAACAGCGCAGTATCTCGGCATTTTGGCCGTAGATGACAATTACGAACGATTTTCTCACTGGCACCAGGCCCTTTCAATCTATTTTTCATTGTAGCAGACAACGCATGTCTCCTCCAACAACTAAAGCGATGCCTAGCGGAGCCTCGCTTTGGGTTGCCCGCTAATAAGCGCTCATTACACGTATTATTATCATCATCATCATCATCATCATCATTATTGTTGTTATTATTATTATTATTATTATTATTATTATTATTATTATTATTATTATTATTATTATTACTATCAGTATCATTATCATTATTATCATTATTAGAGAGCCAGCAGTGTTAACCTTGTTATCTAATTCTAACAACATATATAAGCTTTACGTGGCATCTTTCAGAATCCATATATAATAATTTAAACCAAAATCTTACGCATGCAACATATGTATTTACATACAGTGGTTACATGCCATGATCTCCGTATACAATTTTATTTGGTTGTCCTGGACACTTAAAAATCTTTTTACGAGTGATTAAATGTAGTTTTTCTATATGTTCTGATATATGCAACCTCCAAATTTAACCTGAATATAACAGTATTCGTTGTATTTTGGAATATAAAAAAATTAAGAGAGAGATGGTTTATTTGTTTACAGGCAAAGGCCCATTGACCAAGACAAAGGCACAGAAAAATACAGTGACAGGGAGACAGAAAAAGCAGCACACACAGACAGATGGAGAGAGAGAGAGAGAGAGGAGAGAGAGAGAGAGAGAGAGAGAGAGAGAGAGAGAGAGAGAGAGAGAGAGAGAGAGAGAGAGAGAGAGAGAGAGAGAGAGAGGGAGAGAGAGAGAGAGAGGAGGGGGGAAGAGAAAGAGAGAGTGAGAGGGGGCGGAAGAGAAAGAGAGGGAGGGAGAGAGAGAGAGGGGGGGGGAAGAGAAGAGAGGGAGGGAGAGAGAGAGGGGGGGGGGAAGAGAAAGAGAGGGAGAAAGAGAGAGATAGAGAGGAGGAGAGAGGGGGGGGGGGGGAGAGAGAGAGAATGAGAGAGAGAGAGATAGAGAGGGGGAGAGAGAGAGAGAACTCTGAACTCTGAACGATTTTATTGTAGAAGGCCACCGGACCCATTACAATTTCACACACTCGCTATCCCCCCCCCCTCCCCCCACACATTAATTTCGTTCTCAATCCTTTCCAAGAATGAACCTGAAAACACTTCCAAGCACAACGAGTATAACATTCACTTGTGGTATTAGCATACATCTGATTAGAATGTTTGCAACATTTTAGACTAAACATAAATTTAGTAACTAAATAAATAAATGAATGAATAACAAAAATTGATTAGAGAATTGATAATTAGGGCACAAATTGTACACAGAGTAGCATAAGACACTGAAACAACTTGAGATATACGTTAATCATTTTGCTACAGCCATCATTCTAAAGCAGAACGCCTTTTGTTGGAATGATATATGAATCGTCCTAAGTCATGAAGGCTTTTGTCATCTTGCATATAAGTTTTCAATGTTTTTTTCTGAAGGGTATTGCCTATAACGAGATGGGATGTATTTTTGTCGCAAATCATTCAGAGATTTACAGTAAAATAAAGTGTGTACTTCATCTTTAAGACAAGAATTGCATAGGGGGCATTTCAGATCACACGGATTGAAAGTAGCATATCGCATTTTATCTGTACGTATTTCAGTTGCACCGATTCTAAATCGGATGAGCACATCTCTGATGTGTTTGTTAGTGATAACGGTGAAATACGATTCTAGTGATATAGAGGATTTAAAATTCCGATAAACTGCAAACCTACTGCTTTCTTGAATATGCGCGTGTCAATTTTGACTGTGACAATCAATCAATCTCTGCTTGAATGTAGATAAGAATCCCCTTATATTTTGCACACCTTGGTTTTCCCAAACAAACCCAAATCCAAATTTATACAATGTGTCGCGCACATGTGATGCCCAGCACATCCACCCTTGATCACATAATGTTAGAAGCATAATATAGGACTGACGAGGGAGTCTGGCTGATTCATTCTTGTAAGACGTAGCCAATATTTTATGCATGACATAAAAGAAAATATATAGAGGGGGTATCGCCCAGTTTCACCATAAACCATATCATTTGGTGTTCTGGGGCTGACGTTTAACAGCTTTTTTAAGGCAAACGTGTGTAATTTCTCCGATATAGAAAAGTAAGTCATGCCCCAGATTTCAGAACCATACAAAAGAATAGGTCTTATCTGTGAATCAAATAATCTAAGACAAATATCAACTGAAAAATCACCTAGTTTCCAGAGAGTTCTAAAAATGTCAATGACCCCTTTCCTTGCTTTAACTGACATCTCACCAACAGCTTTTGAAAAGGATAGCCTGGTGCTGAAAACCAGACCCAAATATTTATAACAATTCACAATTTCAATTTTACAACCATTGTATGTCCATGTTTCATGCCGAGAAATGTAACCACCATTTCTAAAAATAACTATATTAGACTTTTCCAGATTGACCTGTAAATCTAATTCAAGTGCCTTAGTAGCAAGAGTATTAAGCTGAGTTTGTAAGCCAATGACAGTGTCTGACAGAAGTACAATATCATCTGCAAAAAGCATAATAAACAATTCAGTCATGCCTGGATTCAGTTGTATGCCAGAGAGAGAGAGAGAGAGAGAGAGAGAGAGAGAGAGAGAGAGAGAGAGAGAGAGGAGAGAGGAGAGAGAGAGAGAGAGAGAGAGAGAGAGAGAGAGAGAGAGAGAGAGAGAGAGAGAGAGAGAGAGAGAGAACGAGAACGAGAACGAGATCCAATTCCTGTATTTCGAGGATAATGAATAAGCACTCATGTGGCTTTTTAAATCCAGTCCCCTTTGATGTGCATGTACATGAGTGTTGTCATTAATTTGTTGTTGTCGTGTGTGTGTGTGTGTGTGTGTGTGTGGTGTGTGTGTGTGTGGGTGTGTGTGTGTGTGTGTGTGTGTGGTGTGTGTGTGTGTGTGTGTGTGTGTGTGTGTGTGTGTGTGTGTGTGTGTGTGTGTGTGTGTGGTGTGTGAGTGTGAGAGAGAGAGAGAGAAAAGGCAAGGCAAGGCAAGGCAAAGCAAGGCAAGGCAAGGCAAGGCAAGGCAAGGCAAGGCAAGGCAAGGCAAGGCAAGGCAAAATTCTTTATTCGAGGATAAGAGATATTTATTTATTTATTTATTTATTTATTTATTTATTTATTTATTTATTTATTCTTTTATATCGAGGATAACAGAATAAGCAATCATGTGCTTTTTTTCATCCGGTCCCCGTGTGTATGCAGTTTTGTAAATATTGTCATCTGTTCCCACCGGCACCGGCACCCGTGTGCTTTTTTACATCCAGTCCCCGCCCTTTTCAGGGACAACATCAAGACAAAAAGACAGCCTCAACTAAACAACAACAATTATAATGATCCAAATACCAAGAGCAGGAAACCATACCAAGTATCAAACAACAGGTAAGAAATGAGACAAAGATACAATATTAACGCATTGTTATAAAAAGGCACCCATTCAGAAACGAAAATAAGAAATAAGAATCAATGATGATTTTGATTTGAAAAAAAAAAAAAAAAAAAAATCAAAACAAAACAAAAAAAGGCGCAATAATTAAAGAGCTAACATGAGAATATGATGAGGTTAAATGACTGAAAACATCAATCCACCACCACCTATCATCAAAATAAGCCCCATAAAACTAACATTTTGATAAAAGGGGAGAAAAAACAACAACAACAACAACAACAAAACCCAACTCACACACACAGACACGCACGCACGCACGCACGCACACACACTCTCTCTCTCTCTCTCTCTCTCTCTCTCTCTCTCTCTCTCTCTCTCTCTCTCTCTCTCTCTCTCTCTCTCTCTCTCTCTCTCTCTCTCTCTCTCTCTTTCCCACTCACACTCACCCACTCACTCACAGGTTCGCCTGCATGTCATCAATAAATTTCATTCTAAAGAAAATTTATGACTAGAATTTCAGATAAAATCATTTAGCCGAACACAAGAGGAACACAAGAGGAATCTATCGCTGTAAGGCACATATTTTGGTCCATTATTTGCTAACACCTCGGTCTTATGATTATGGTCATAAGATCACATTGATAACCATATCCTAATCATGATAGTCATAGTTATTCAGCTTACTTAAATGGATAATTAATTGAGTTTACACAATATAAATTACATTTAATACACATGATTATTAAAATAGAGAGTACAAAATATGAATAGAACATTTCTCAATATGGATGGCAAACATGTTTAGACAATAGGTGACACGTTCAGAGAGAGAGAGAAAGAGAGAGAGAGAGAGATTTGATTCGATTTATTCTTTTATATCGAGTATAATGGAATAAGCACTCATGGGCTTTTTTTCATCCAGTCCCCGTGGGTATGCAGTTTTTTAAATGTCATCTGTTCCCACCGGCACACGATGGTCTACTCTTACGAAAAGCGGAACAGGATTTAACGTGTGCGCAAGGTGTTCTGCGTGCGTTCGCACACGGGGCCTCGGTTTAAAGTCTCATCCGAAGGACTTTTGGGGGAAAGTGGAGTCAGCACTGATATTAACTCCAGGAGAAAAATCTCCTCAACCGGACTCGAACCCGGGTC
>JASPKP010000738.1:2500-5000 GCA_030674155.1 Stramonita haemastoma
CTCCTCTCTCTCTCCTCTCTCTCTCTCGTTCATGGATCCGTTTCAAGCATTGAGATTGAATGGAGAACATGCGCATATACATGTACACACACATACACAACACACACTCACACACACAGCACACACTCACACTCACAGCACACACTCACACTCACACTCACACTCACACACACACACACACATCTTTTCATTTGTACCACATATCTTCTTTAAGTTTTTTCCTTGTTCAAATATGATTATTCTCTCTTTTTTTCTCCTTTTTTATTTTTCTTTTCTTTTCTTTTTTATATTTAGAAGGATGGCTTGATGAAAAAAAGCAATTGGACTGCTTACTCAATGTACCATCTGGAAATAAAAGTTTGACTTTGACTTTGACTTTGACACACACACACACCACACACACACACACACACACACACACACACACACACACACACACACACACACACACACACACACAGACACCTGCTTGCACACACGTGTGCTCACATCTATGCATGAATGTACCCACCCGCTAAAACACATTAACACATGCGCTCGCATAAAATTAGTGCACACATACATGGAGGCATCAGACGCTTGTATGCAAGCGCCCGTTCGCATTCAAACAGAAAAATGAGAGAGCTGGAGACAGACAGACCAGGAAAGAGAGAAACAGCCCTCAATCCATTCATAGATCAACATACGTTGGCATGCAGGAACCATGCCCACATCGACAGTCAAAAGACGACACCGCAAGAATGCATCCAATGGTGTCCATAACTTATGTGGTCGTAGGGGAGCGAGGCATCAGAGACCTCAGCTTCTCCAGAGGCCAGCATATTGAGGGCGGCGCCCATCTCCTCTGCCTCCCTGCTTGACCTTCAAAGACCCTAAAGAGGGCAGGTACCCATTGACAGCTTGGTGAACTGGGGGACTGTACTGAAGCCATGGAGCGCAAACGGTCACCCATCCAACTGGTAACCACGCTCGATGTTGCTTAACTTTGACTTGGAAAAGCGAGTACTCTGACCACTGAACTATCCCGGCCCCTGTGGTCAATAGAAAGTTAGCATGCAGTAACAGAGACTTCTGTTAGTTTTTTTCATTGTCTTGTAAAGTGTCATACACTTTTCTTCTCTTTTCTCCTGGTCCTCCCCATCGCATCCCCTCATCCACCCTTTTATTTTCTTCTGTTTCTCACCCATGCCATTTTGCTTTCTCAATTGTAGGTTCTTTCGTCTTTTCTTGTTTCTTTTTGTTTTGGGAGGTGGGTATTCTTTGTCTTTCTTTTATGCCTATTGATTGGGTTCTTTTTGGTTGTTGTTATTGCTGTTTGCGTTTTGTTGTTGATATAATATATCGATATATATTATATATACACCATTAATATATATAATATATATATATATATATATATATATGTATATATATATAGGGAGAGACAAACAGACAGACAGACAGAGACACAGAGAGAGACAGACAGACAGACAGACAGAGAGGGTCACAGGGAGAGAGATTCCCCCTTTGTCTTTTCCCTGTCCTCTGTCTTTAAAGGAATCGTGAGTTCAACATTTACATCTCCATCAGAGAGAGAGAGAGAGAGAGAGAGAGAGAGAGAGAGAGAGAGAGAGAGAAGAGAGAGAGACAGAGACAGAGACAGAGACAGACAGACACAGACAGACAGACAGACAGACAGACAGACAGAGTCCCCCTTTGTCTTTCCCCTGTCCTCTGTCTTTAAAGGAATCGTGAGTTCAACCCGGGTTCTCGCATCACTCTGCCCCACCCACCCTTCCTTCCCCACCCCTCTTCCTCTCCTGTCTTCCTTTCATCTTCCATTAAAGATCTTTTCTTCCTGGCCCTTCTCCATCCTTCCTGCCTTCCCTGCAATTTCTGTCACCCGCCCCCCCCCCCCCCCCCCCTCCCTCTCTCTCTCTCTCTCCTCCTCTCTCCTCTCTCTCTCACTCTCTCTCTCTCTCTCCTCTCTCTCTCTCCCTCTCTCTCTCTCTCTCTCTCTCTCTCTCTCTCTCTCTCTCTCTCTCTCTCTAAACGAGCCCTCAAGGCAGTACTCTTAAAGTCCTCAAGTTTAGTTGAATCTGACTACACAAAATTGGGAGTCTTTCCATTACGAGAAATGCTTGCTATAAATAAAGCTATATTTATAAATAAAATCCTCTATGGGCAAGCTCCTACAACATTGAAATCAACATTTCACTTGAATTCTCGAGATTCAACAAAACTTCAGCGACCCATACCAAGAATTGATCTATTCAAATCAAGCCTCTCCTACTCTGGTAGTATGCTCTGGAACATGCTACCATTGAACTTGAAGTGCTCCCAAAGTAGAGAGGTCTTCAAACGACATATTCATATCCACTTTAATTCCAACAGACTCTAACCCTACCCCCTCCCCCCCCCCCCCCCAAAAAAAAAAAAAAGGAAAAAAAAAAGATAAACATCTTAGTCAATGCCCCTTAATCCATTGCCATTCTTATGTTCAACATTCTTATCAAAACTG
>JASPKP010000738.1:7500-10000 GCA_030674155.1 Stramonita haemastoma
TTGATGATAATTATTTATTTATTTATTTTTTTTTTTTACAGAAGTGAGAGTGTTTTGAAATATTGACTAAATTATTTTGATATAATTTGAAGATACTCTCTCTCTCTCTCTCTCTCTCTCTCTCTCTCTCTCTCTCTCTCTCTCTCTCTCTCTTGGGTTTTCTTTTCCTTGTTAGGTTTGGTCAAATTGGGAGTTTTTAGATTTCATTAATGATAGTTATTTTTTATGGAAGTGTGAGTTTTTTAAAATATTTTTGCTGACTGGTTTGTTTTCATGACGATGTAATTTGGCGATGCTCTCTCTCTCTCTCTCTCTCTCTCTCTCTCTCTCTCTCTCTCTCTCTCCTCCTCTCTCTCTCTCTCTCTCTCTCTCTCTCTCTCTCTCTCTCTCTCTCTCTCCTCTCTCTCTCTCTCTCTCTCTCTCTCTCTTCTCTCTCTCTCTTGCTTCCTTTCCCTTTCCTTTCCCCTCCAACTTCCACCTTCAGATATTCTATCCTAGACTTATTATGGAGAGGAGTATTTTGGTTGTTATGTTGGATTCAAATTGTATTTTTACCATTTGAATATTGAAATGTGTTTTCATATAGTTTTTTGTGTTTAAAGGATTTTATGTTGTTGTTTTTTTTAATCTGTTTTTGTTTCCCCTTTTATGCCTACTTTGCTTGTTTTCCCGCTTACACACACACACACACACACACACACACACACACACACACACACACACACACACACACACACACACACACACACACACTCATGCATTATAGATTTGTAATGCCTTCTGTTTCATGGTCCTGAATATATGCTATTTTTAAATATTTTTGCTGTGTTATTTTTTGTTTAAATAATTATCAGTGTATCCAGTTAGGATGACGCGTTTTGTTGAATGTATTCTGTTTTCCTTTTTTTATATTGGTTGAACTGCTGCTGGTGGTGATGCTGGTATGTAGGGGTAGGGAGGATTTCTTAGCTTTATTCCCTGATCAGGGCAAGGGCCGGATGAAAAAAAGTATGTAATGCTTACTTACTCTGTTACCCTTGAAAAATAAAGATTATTCATTCATTCATTCATTCTCTCTCTCTCTCTCTCTCTCTCTCTCTCTCTCTCTCTCTCTCTCTCTCTCTCTCCTCTCCTCTCTCCTCTCCCTCTCTCTCTCTCTCTCTCTCTCTCTCTCTCTCTCTCCTCTCTCTCTCTCTCTCTCTCCTCCTCTCTCTCCTCTCTCTCTCTCTCTCTCCCCCCTCCTACACTACTCTCGCTAATCCTTTGTCTTCTTCTTTTTCTCTCCTCACTTCATCTCTCTTGTTTGCTGATTCCTTTCAACCCTTCCGATTGAATTAAACACGAAAAAGAAAAAAAAAAGTGGAGTGCAAGGTGACTCGACCCTGCAGTGTGTTAGCGAAGACAGATACAGACACATGGACACACACAGGCATATGAATATATAGACACACAGACGCACAGACACACACAGACACGCTGGCATATAAATATATAAACACACAGACATGCACAGACACACACAGACGACACATACATATTTATAAATGTATATATATATATATATATATACACATACATACATAGCACACATAACATACATACATACATACATAGCACACATAACATACATACATACATACATACATACATACATACATACAACATACATACATACATACATACATACATACATACATACATACATACATACATACATACATACATAACATAATCATGTAACATACAGACAGACAGACAAACAAACAGACAGACAGACACATGCATTTTGTTGGCATCCTTCTGTCTGGAGAGACAATGGAGTTTTGTGCCGTAGAGTCAGTCTGTTGTGGAACTGCAGGCTGGCTGTGGCTGTAGAGCCCGATCCTCGAGCGACAGACCCTGTTGCATGTGCTGCAGACAAGAAATCATTATTGTATATATTTAAAAAACAGGCAAGAAAAGAGATAAAGGCAAAAGAAGCAGAAGAAAGAGAGAAATTTTCAAATGCTCTAGCATAACCCTAGAAAGAGGCCATTGCGCCGTCACTATTACCTTTGTTAGAGAAACACAGTGATCATTAACTCCTTCAACTCCATCTCTTTCTTTTTTTACCGTCATAAAATTTAGTGCATCTCACCTTGTTTTGAAGATCAAAATTTTCTCATTAAGATCCAGAAAATGCAGAAAACAGTACTAAAATATTCACGATAGCTTATAGGAATGTAGAAAGATAGTCTCCCTTTACCTGCCATTAGTATGAAAGCTCTGTAGCAAGAAAACGATGTCTTAAGATTTTTTATATAAAACTTAAGGGGCGGGATAGCTCAGTGGTCAGAGCACTCGCTTTCCCCGAGTCAAAGTTAAGCAGCATGAAGCGTGGTTACCAGTTGGATGGTGAACGTTAGCGCGCCTTGTCAAAAGGCGTAGCATGCACTGTCTTTGGTTGATTAAAAAAAGTATGTAACATGTCTTATATTATGTTGTTGCTATGAAAAATGTT
>JASPKP010000738.1:17500-37835 GCA_030674155.1 Stramonita haemastoma
TCTTATTTTTTTGGTTAATATGAGTACATGTAGGGTAAATCCGTGAATGTGCCGTTTTTCTTTGTTATTCCGTGTTGTGTGTTTTGTGTATGCGTGTAATTTTTGCACGCGCGCAATTTTTGCACAGGTTCAACCCCCAAATCTGTAATGGTCACTGACAGTGTGTCATCTGACAACAAACATGTAATGCAGGACAATACTAAATCAGCAGAAGCAAGCAGTACACACACACACACACACACACACACACACACACACACCACACACACACACACACACAACACACACACACACACACACAAGTAGGCACGCGCACACCTTCACTACATCACCATATTGCTTTCACCTCATCACCACATCAAACCTGTACCACATTGCATAACCTTTACCACATCACCACATCGCCCATAGATCACATTGCCTGTACCACACGAACCACCACTTCACCACATCACATTAAATCCACATCTCCCTCATCACATCGCCCTTGCCACATCACATCACCTTTCCACATCACCCATACCACATCACATCACCTTTCCACATCACCCATACCACATCACCCTTACCACATCACCACACCACCCTTGCCACATCGTGACATCAGCAACTCACCTTACCATATCTCCACACAACCTTTGCCACATCGCTGTTACCGCATCACCGACACATCACCACATCCTTATCACAAACCTCCATTCTTCGGCACATCGAAAACAAAACACCACATCACATTACAGGACCACATCGCTTTTCCACATCAAAACATCATTACAGCACACACACACCACACACATCACAACACACACATCACACACACCACATCACACCACACCACACCACTCACCACATCACACTCACCACCACATCACTCGCACCACACACCACAACACAACCACACCAGACACACCACATCACACACCACATAACACATACACATGATACACCACATCCCACACACCACATCCACACACCAAATCCCACACACCACACCACACACACCACACCACATCACACACCACATCACACACCACATACACACCACACATCACACACCACACACACCACATCACACACACCATATCACATCATGCACACCACATCACATAACATAACCTACACCACCCACACCAAACAATACACCCCCACCCACACGGCATCCACACCACCCATACTTCCCCCACACCACCTCACCCACATCACACCTACACCACCCCACACACATCACCCACACCACCCACACCAATGACCCACACCACCAAAACCACATGACCCACAGCTTCACACCACACCACACACACACGTACACACACTCACTAGGACTGCAATGCAAGGACTGCTTGCTGTCTGCTCATTGCTGTCTGACTGGTCTAAGGGAAACAACCACTCTTTGTAACTATACAGCACAGGATACAGTCAGGTCACCTCCCTTGCTCAGACCCCCCCAAATCTGTAACGGTCACTGACAGTGTGTCATCTCACAACAAACATGTAATGCATAAAAATAATAATTCAGTGGCAGCAAGTGGTGTACACTTCCCCCCCCCACACGCGCGCGCAGGCGCGCGCGCGCAAACACACACAAGCGCGTACCCATTGACACGTAGTAGTAGTAGTAGTAGTAGTAGTAGTAGTAGTAGTAGTAGTAGTAGTAGTAGTAGTAGTAGTAGGCACTCATCAGTCTCGGAAGACTATGGAGTTGCGCTCTAGTCTTTAGAGCGCAAAACCTGGGCAAGTATGTATGGAGAGCAAGCTGTTACCCATGCAGCAGACCCCCCCTCTCCACGGCACTGGAATGATCGATTGGAAGGGCATTGACCGATATGAATGGTTCCAGTACTGTTACAGGAGCCACCAGAACGTTGCCATATACCTACAGCCCCGAGCCGCTCTGGGACTCCAACTTCCCGATTTTTCCTCAGGGATGGTGTCTAAACACGACACCTGTGTGCATGCTGGTTTGTTATAATTTTGTCATCCGCTCCTACCGGCACACGATGGCCTACTCTTCCGAAAGGTTGAACGGGGTTTTAACGTGTGCGCAAGATGTTCTGCGTGCAAACTTGCATATACAACATCACATTCGACACGGACACAAACACATCCACCCCCACTGCCAAACCACACCACATTCACTGCACAGCCACAGCACACCACATCACCCACACCACACCACATCATGTACATCACATCCATCACAGCAAAACACCCATCCTTCACAAACCACACCGGCAAAACTCGCACGAGAAAACCGACACCACACATCACGTGCACCATACATCCTCCTTACTACCATTACCACATCACCACATCACCTTTCCACACCTTCACCACATCACCTCGCTTTTACCTCATCACCACATCACGCCTGTACGACATCGCATCACCTTTACATCACCACATCACCTTTGCCACACTTTCACCACATCGCATCACCTTTACCACATCACCACATCGCATCACCTTCACCACATCGCCCATAGATCATATTGCCCTACCACATCACCACATCACCCACCACTTCACCACGTCACATTAACACACCACATGTGTTATCACATCACCCTTGCCACATCACCACATCACCTTTCCACAATCCCTTTCAACATCACCCTTACCACATCACTGCACCACCCTTGCCACATTCTAACATCAGCAACTCACCTTACCATAATCTCCACACGAACCTTGCCACATCACTTTAACCACATCACCGACACATCACCACATCATCCTTATCACAAACCTCCATCCCTCAGCACATAAAAAACCACCACTCACCACATCACATCACAGGACCACATTGCTTTCCCACATCAAAACATTACACCACACAAAACACACACAACCACACATCACACAACCACACACACACACACACACATCACACATCACACCACATCACACACCACATAGCACAAACCCATCACACACCAATCACACACACCCATCACACACCCATCACACACCACATCACACCACACACCGCATCACACATCACATCACCCATAACCTACATCACCCACACCAAACAATACACCCCACCCACACAACATCCACACCACCCATACTTCCCCAACACCACCTCACCCACATCACACCCCCACTACCAACACCACCCACACCACCCACATCACATGACCCACACCACCAAAACCACATGACCCACAGCTTCACACCACACCACACACACACACACACACGTACACACACTCACTAGGACTGCAATGCAAGGACTGCTTGCTGTCTGCTCATTGCTGTCTGACTGGTCTAAGGGAAACAACCACTCTTTGTAACTATACAGCACAGGATACAGTCGGGTCACCTCCCTTGTTCACCCCCCACATCTGTAACGGTCACTGACAGTGTGTCATCTCACAACAAACAGGTAATGCATGACAATAATAAATCCAGTGGCAGAAAGCGGTACACACACACACACACACACAACACACACACACACACACACACACACACACACACTTACACACACAGGCGCGCGCGCAGGCGTGCGCGCGCACACACACACACAAGCGCGTACACATACACACGTACAAGCACGCATATAGAACCACACATGTACACACATTCGACACGGACACAAACACAACATCCACCCTCACTGCCAAATCACCACATTCACTACACACCCACACCACACCACATCATCCACACCACACCACATCATGTACACCACATCCACCACAGCAAAACGCCCATCCTTCACAAACCACACTCGCAGAACTCGCACGAGAACATCACATCACCATATCGCTTTTACCTCATCACCACATCACGACTGTACGACATCGCATCACCGTTACCACATCACCACATCGCATCACCTTTACCACATCGCCCACAGATCATGACATTGCCTGCACACACATCACCCCACCACTCCACCACATCACACTAACACACCACATCTCCGGTATCACATCACCCTTGCCACATCACATTACCACATCACCCATACCACATCACACCACCCTTGCCACATCGCCACATCAACTCACCTTACCATATCTCCACACAACCCTTGCCACATCGCTTTTACCACATCACCGACACATCACCACATCATCCTTATCACAAACCTCCATCCCTCAGCACATCGAAAACAAAACACCACATCACATCACAGGACCACATCGCTTTTCTACATGAAAACATTACACCACACACACCACATCACACACCACATCTCACACACCACATCACACACCACATAACCTACATCACCCACACCCAACAATACACCCCACCCACAGCATTCACACCACCTATACTTCCCTCACACCACCATCACCTACATCACACCCACACCACATGACCCACACCACCCACACCACATGACCCACACCACCAAAACCACATGACCCACAGCTTCACACCACACCACGCACACACGTACACACACTCACTAGAACTGCAATGCAAGGACTGCTTGCTGTCTGCTCATTGCTGTCTGACTGGTCTAAGGGAAACAACCACTCTTTGTAACTATACAGCACAGGATACAGTCGGGTCACCTCCCTTGTTCAACCCCCAAAATCTGTAGCAGTCGCTGACAGTGTTCATCTAAAAAAAAACATGTAATGCATGATAATAACAATTCAGTGGCAGTACACAGCACACACCCGCACGCACGCACGCACGAGTAAGGGTGCGCACACACGCAAACACGCACAGGTAGAAACACACATATACAAGCACACGTGTACGCACGTTCTACACAGACACAACACTAATACAACATCCACTCCCACTGCCAAACCACACCACAGCACACCACATCACTCACACACACACACACACACACACACACACACACACACACACACACACACACACACACACACACAAACACACACACACACACACACACACACACACACACACAAACACACACACTCACAAAGACATGCATCCATACCTAGGCATTTGTATGCGTGTGTGTAGGTGCGTGTGCCCCTTTCCGCTTGTCCTTGCAAGCGTGCGTGCGGGCTCGTGCGTGTTTGTCTGTGTGTGTTATTGTGTGTGTGTGTGTGGGGTGTGTGTTTGTGTGTTCGCACGCACATGCACCTGATCTGGTGTGTGTGTGCAAGCGCTTGCATATGTCCGTGCCACTGAATTATTATTTTCATTGATTTGTTCTGGGATGACATACTGTCCATAGGCATTATACACACAAACACAGACACGCGCGCAGGCACACGCGCGCACACACACGCGCAAACGCGCGAGCATGCACGCGCACGAACGCGCGAGTAAACATGCGGGCGCGCACGCACGCACGCACGCACGCGTGCACGGACACATGCACATGCCCGCGTGCACACACAAAACGGCGCATGCAAGGGCGCACGCCTGCCAGGATGCGCACAAATGCTAGCACGTACATACACAGACACACACACGTGCGTGCGAGCATGCGTCATGTACATGTGTGCGCAAGTCCGCAACCAAAAACACGCATGCACGCACGCACACACGCGCGCGCGCGCATGCGAGTGGGAACGTATGCAAAGATGTACGCAAATGCACGGACGTACACACACACACACACACACACACACACACGCGCGCGCGCACACGCACGCACGCACGCACGCACGCACGCGCGCGCGCGCGCGCGCGCACACATACACACTCACAGAACATCTTATGAACACGTTAAATCGTGTTCCGCTTTTCGTAAGAGTAGGCTATTGTGTGCTGGTGGGAACAGATGACAATATTTACAAAACTGCATACACACGGGGACTGGGTGTACAAAAGCACGAGTGCTTATCCCATTATCTTCCTGGAGTTAACATCAGTACTGACTCCACTCTCCCCAAAAGTCCTTCGGATGAGACTTTAAACCGAGGCCCTGTGTGCGAACGCACGCAGAACATATTGCGCACACGTTAAATCCTGTTTCGCTTTTCGTAAGAGTAGGCCATCGTGTGCCGGTAGGAACAGATGACAATATTTACAAAACTGCATACACACGGGGACCGGATGAAAAAAACACATGATTGCTTATTCTGTTATCCTCGATATAAAAGAATAAATAAATAAATAAAATAAATCAATCAATCAATCAATCAATCAATCTTCGATATAAAAGAATACAAAAAGAACATACACACTCATACTCACACTCACACACACACACGCACACATATACACACACACACACACACGCACGCACGCACGCACGCACGCACGCACGCACGCACGCACGCACGCCCGCGCGCGCGCGCGCGCGCGCGCGCGCGCGTGCGCGCGCTACTCCACGAACAGATGCATGCTTACGTGTGCGCGTACGTGCGCACGCGCGTGCCAGCACACACACACATACACACACACACCACAACCCATAGGTATGCATGCATCTGTGTGTTTGTGTGTGTGTTGTAAGTGTGTGTGTGTGCGCGCGCGTTTGTGTGTGTGTGTGTACCGCTGTCTGCCACTGAATTATTATTGTCATGCATTACATTTTTGTTGTGAGATGACACACTGTCAGTGACCGTTACAGATGTGGGGGGTGTAGTGTGATGTGATGTGTGTGATGTGCTGTGTGACGTGATGTGTTGTCGTGTGTGTGATGTCGTATGTGTGATTTGATGCGGTGTATGTGATGTGTGTGTGATGTGGTGTGTGTGATGTGGTGTGTGATGGTGTGTGTGTGATGTAATGTTTTGATGTGGAAACGATGTGGTCCTTTGATGTGGTGTGTGATGTGATGTGGGGTGTGAGATGTGGTGTGCGTGATGTGGAGTGCTGATGTGGGGTGTGGGATGTGTGATGTGGTGTGTGTGATGTAATGATGTTTTCATGTGGAAGAGCGATGTGGTCCTGTGATGTGATGTGGTAAATGTTTTGCTTTCGATGTGCTGAGGGATGGAGGTTTGTGATAAGGATGATGTGGTGATGTGTCGGTGATGTGGTAGAAGCGATGTGGCAAAGGAGTGGAGATATGGTTTGGTGATGTGGCGATGTGGCAAGGGTGGTGTGGTGATGTGGCAAGGGTGATGTGGAAAGGTGATGTGGCAAGGGTGATGTGATAACACATGTGTGTAAATGTGATGTGGCGAAGTGGTAAGGCAATGTCGTGATCTATGGGCGATATGGTGATGTGGTACCGGTGATGCGATGTCGTACAGGCGTGATGTGATGATGAGGTAAAAGCGATAAGGTGATGTGGTGAAGGTGTGGAAAGGTGATGTGGTGATGTGGTAATGGTAGTAAGGGGGATGGATGGTGCACGTGATGTGTGGTGTTGGTGTTTCCACGCGAGT
Source organism: Stramonita haemastoma (assembly GCA_030674155.1). Lineage (NCBI taxonomy): Eukaryota > Metazoa > Mollusca > Gastropoda > Neogastropoda > Muricidae > Stramonita > Stramonita haemastoma. The sequence goes on from JASPKP010000738.1 coordinate 24,793, forward strand.
TTTGCGGGTGTTTTTTTGAAGGATGGGTGTTTTGCTGTGGTGGATGTGGTGTACATGATGTGGTGTGTGTGGTGATGTGGTGTGATGTGGTGTGCTGTGGTGTGGTGTGCAGTGAATGTGGTGTGGTTTGGCAGTGGGGGTGGATGTTGTGTTTGTGGTCCGTGTAGAATGTGTGTACATGTGTGGTTGTATATGCGTGTTTGTATGTGTGTATGTGTACGCGCTTGTGTGTGTGTGTGTGTGTGTGTGTGTGCGCGTGCGCCTGCATGTGTTGCGTGTGTGTGTGTGATGTGTGTGTGTGTGTGTGTGTGTGTGTGTGTGTGTGTGTGTGTGTACCGCTTTCTGCCACTGAATTATTATTGTCATGCATTACATGTTTGTTTAAGATTACACACTGTCAGTGACCGTTACAGATGTGGGGGTTGAACAAGGGAGGTGACCTGACTGTATCCTGTGCTGTATAGTTACAAAGAGTGGTTGTTTCCCTTAACCAGTCAGACAGCAATGAGCAGACAGCAAGCAGTCCTTGCATTGCAGTCCTAGTGAGTGTGTGTACGTGTGGTGTGAAGCTGTTGGTCATGGGGTGTGTGTGGTGTGGGTCGTGTGATGTGGTGTGGTGTGGGTCATGTGGAGGTGTGGTGTGGGTCATATGGTGGTGTGGTGTGGGTCATATGGTGGTGTTGTATGGGTCATATTGTGGGAGTGGCGTGTCATATGTGGGTGTGGTGTTGGTCATGTGGTGGTGTGGTGTGGGTGATATGTGGGTTTGGTGTGGGTCATGTGGGTGTGGTGTGGGTGGTGTAGGTGATGTGGATGTTTGGTTGGCGTGGGAGGTATGGATGGTGTGGATGCAGTGTGGGTGGAGTGTATTGTGTCATATGTGTGCATGCGTGCATGTGTGCGTGTTTTATTTTAATTTTATTTTATTCTTTTTATATCGAGGATAATGGGATAATCGCTCAATTGCTTTTTTCATCCAGTCCCTGTGTGTATGCAGTTGTGTAAATATTGTCCCCATTGGCACACAATGGCCTACACTTACGAAAAGCGGAACAGGATTTAACGTGTGCGCAAGACCTCGGTTTATAGTCTCATCCGAAAGACTTTTGGGGATAGTAGAGTCAGCACTGATGTTAACGCCAGGGGAAAAATCCCCTCCAACGGAATCGAACTCGGGTCGTCAAATTCCAGCGCAATGTTCTGACCACTAGGCTATCCCGTGTGTGTGTATGTGTGTGTGTGTGTGTGTGTGTGTGTGCGTGTGCGCGTGTGTGTGTGTGTGTGTGTGCGCGCGCGTGCGTCTTTGTATGTATGTGCGTGCGTGAGTGCGTGTGCCCCTTTGCGTGTGTCCTTGGGTGTGTGTATGCATGTGCGCGCGCGCGTGTGTGTGTATGTATGTGTGTTTTGCATGCACAGGCACCTGATCTGGTGTGTGTGTAAGTGCTTGTACGCGTACGTGAAACTGAATGATTATTTTCAGTGATTTGTTCTGGGATGACATACTGTCCAGGGGCATTATAGAGGGACTTAACTGCTGCTGCCTTCTTAGTCACCCAGGTTGTTTGCCCTGTCACTAACGCAGCAATGACCAGAGGACAAGGAGACCTTGTTATAAAATTAGTATAGTAGAGATGTTTCTCTCTTGGTCCATCTGTCAATTGGCTCTCTCTCTGCCAGTCTGTATGTCTGTCTGTACGTCTCTGTCTGGATATCTGTCTGTCTGTCTCTCTGTCTCTTTGCCTGTTTCTCTGACTGTCTTTCTGACTCAATTTTCTTGTGGGTTTTTTTCTGTCTACATCTGTTAATCCAGCCTGTCTCTCTTTGGTCATTACTCTTTCTCTCTCATCATATCACCCTTCCACATCACACCTACAATACTACGCTTACCACATCACGTTTACCACATCACCCTTACCACATCACTCCTCCACAGCATACCTACTACATCACCTTTAACCACATCAGCCCTCCACATCACACCTACTACATCACCCTTACCACATCACCTACCACATCACCCCTCCACATCACACTTACTACTTCACCCTTACCACATCACCTTCCACAGCATACCTACTGCACCTTTACCACATCACCCTTACCACATCACACTACATCACCCTTACCACAATCAGCCGTACCACATCACCCCTCCACATCACACTTACCACATCACATCTACCACATAAACCCTTTAACCACATTCCCCCTTACCACAACCCCCCTTTAAACACAATAAAACCCCTTACCAAAAAGGGCACACTTACCAAGCACACTTAACCCACAGCACTCCTCCACTTTGAAACACTTACAAACATCCCCCCTTAAACCCCACATCACCTTTTCCAATTTCCACATTTAAACCGAAATCACCCTTGAACACACCCCAACCCCTTAAACCAAAAAAATCCACAACACACACCCAAACTAACATCCACCCCTAAACCCCACAATCGCCCTTCCACATCATACCCTATTTACACCCACCATTACCACATCACCCCCCCACATCATACCTACTACATCACCCCCTCCCCAAAATCAAAACCCACTACAATCACCCTTACCACATCACCCCTTTCCACACACACCTCCACATCACACTACATCACCCTTACCAACTTTCACGCTTACCACATCAGCCTTACACAAAACACCTCACAACATCACACTTACCCTTACTTTTAAAGTCGCTCTATAATGCCCCTGAGACAGTAATGCACCCCAAAGAACAAAATCATTGCAAATAATAATTCAGTGGCGGGCACACATGCAAGCACCCCACAAAACAACTTTCAAACAGGTGCCTGTGGCGTGCAAACAAAACACGCGCGTGGGGCCCCACACAAATAACATATACACACACCACGCGCGCACGGGGGCGCGCACACACACAAAACACAACAGAAAACAAAACCACAGAACACAAAACACCCACACACACACACACACACACCACACACACACACACACACACACACACAACACCAAAAACACACGGCGTGCGCGCGCGCGCGTCGGGGATGGGTTTTGGTAAATATTAGCGCTGGAAAATTGGACGACCCGAGTTTCGATTCCGTTGGAGTGGAATTTTTCCTTTGGAGTTAACATCATTTGACCTCTGCTCTCCCCAAAATTCTTCCAATAGACTGTAAACCGACGCCCCGTGTGCGAACGTAAGGGCCCAAAAACATCTAGCGCACACGTTAAATTTTTCTGTTCCCGCTTTCCGAAAAAAAGGTAGGCCATTGTGTCCCCAAGGGGAAAACAGTTTGACCAATATTTAAAACACAATTTTGGCATATCACACGGGACTTGGTTTGAAAAAAGCCCCATGAGTGCTTTTTCCCATTACCCTTTCCGGATTAAAAGAAAAAAGAAAAAATCAAACCCACAAACACACCACGCACCAAAGCCCGCGCATGGCGAAGCGCGCCCATCCCAGGTTCACCCAACACACACAACACACAACAACATTTCACTAATCAGCACACTCAAAAAAAGGGGAAACCAACACACCCAAATCCTAAATTCACTCAGCCACACCCCCACACACCATCCCCCCCCCCCACCACACCGTGCCCCGCACCACCACCCCTCAAACCCCCCACGCCCTTCACGCACACGCACCACCGCCCCCGCCGCGACACGCGCAAATCAAACATTACCCAAATCCCACACTACAAAACACCACACAACCACACTAACAACAAAAACACACACACACACACACACACACTCCCGCCGCCCCCAAATTTAAAAACACGGAAACTGCGTCGGCTGGGCCCTGTTAAAATTTTGGGTTACAAAAAAACCGAAAATAAAAATTTTTTGAAATTTCACGAAAGGAAGATTGAACCATATAAAAACTATAAAACAAAACCCAAAAAATACTTTTTATTTATATCTACGTAAAAAGATAAGAAGGAACCCAAATTAAAAAACAAAAAAACAAAAATCTAAAACCACTTTTTTTTCCGATTTCGGGCTTAAATTTTCCCCTTTTAAGAATCGAAAACGGGTGCACCAAAAGGTAACGAAACAATCCTCTAATGTACCACCGTCCCAACCCTAAGGCAGCCAGAAAGAAAAAAGTTTGTGGAACAGCGCAAACCCAAATGGATAAAACCAATTTTTAAAACAATTTCCAAAAGGCAACATACGACCAGATTAAAAAAATTACAAAAAAAAACCGAATTTTTTTTCAGGGTTAAGAACTGGAAAAAACCCAAAAGGGGTGCTTCCCGGACGGGGCCCCAGGCGACTGAGGGACCCATCAAAGTTCGCAATGTTCTTGCCCTAAAAATTTAAAAGAAAAACCGATTCTTAAAAACGACCCCTATCGTTGGGCCAAAAACCTTTCAATTTGACGGGGCAAAAATCTTCGAAATTTAAAAAGGACCCTTAGGGGATTTCCGGGGGGAAAAATTTTTGTGCCAAATCCCTTTGAACTTTCCCCGAACACTCCAGACGGGATCTGAGTTACCCCCCATCACTTTTCCCCCGGCCCCAAATGGTTCCCCGCCTTCCCACAAATGCCGTGGAGTGATTTTTGAAATGACCCGTGTTATCCTGGGGAAGCACTGCGCCTCCCTTCGGTTTTTGACACAGGGGGAAAAAACCTTTCAGGTTGGGACGGGATCAAAAATTTTTTGCTGTCTGAGCCGTCCACTCTCCTGCTAGAGGAGTGCGTGTCGGGGGTTCGCTTTCAAATTTCAGATCCGTGAACGGCACGGGGACCCGAAACCCCGGGCCCGCGACAACCGGCAAGTCGGCCACCGCTTCTTTTCCCCCCGAATGCCACGTCCCCGGGGGGGGGGAAAACCCACCCAAACCACTTTCACACCCGTCCCGCCCCAAAGGGAAGAAAAACATTCTTTAGAACCGAACCCTAGTTTCGTTAAAAAAACAAGCGATGGGCCTCCAGACAAGAGCGAGCCCCGCACGCCCAAAGGGAAGTCTTTCTTTCCCCCCGACCGCCGGGGGAAAAATCCGGTTTTGCGGGGAAAAAGGGCAAGAGCGCTCAGTTGGGCCATGAAACCACCGAGGCACCCCCGAAGGCAGTGCTCAAAAAAGCGCCAATTCCTGAATGGTGGAACAAAAAAGGGGGGCGAAAAGCCACCCCCTCCTCCGATTTAACCCGTCGTAAAAACCCCTTTGGTGTAAGAGGGAAAAAGACGTACGGGAGTCTCCGGAAAAAGGGCCCAAATACGCCCTTTGGAGCGGTGCCATCTTTCCCTGGGGGGGGGGCGGCAAAATTTAAAAAGAGAAAAAGCCGGGGGGGGGCCCCCCATCCCATAGGCCCGAATTTTAGGAAAAAACCCTTTGGGAAGGTTGCAAAATAAACACCCACTCAATACCCCGGCCTACCGAGGGGGCCCCAAAGGGGACAGAAAATGAAAAACTGTAAAAAAAAATAAAATGACAAAAAATTCCCATTTATTTGATAAAGTGTCTTAAAATATGACAAAAAGAAAAAAATTGTAATTTAAAAAACAACCAAAGAAAAAAAATTTAAAAACAAATAAAATAGAAAAAAAAGGCGAAAATAATCCAGTTTTATATCTATCAAGCAGGATATAATTAGATATGTAATGAAAAGTTGAAGAAAAGAACAAAGAAAAGTAGAATGCCAACATGTTTTTTAGTGGACATCATTTTGGGAGAAGAATTTAACGTTAATCAAAAGGCTGCAAAAGAAACCCGGGGGTTCTTCTTTTTTCTCAATAAATTTTTTTAGTTTTTTTTCTTTATTGAGGATTAGTAAACGGTGTTTTTGAATTTTTTTTATGGCAAAGTTTTGTGTTAATTCGTCCCGAATTTTACCCAAATTAAAAATTTGATACTTTTGAATTTATAAAAAAAGGAAAAAATTTTGAAAAAAATATGTGGATGGGGATAAAATAGTAAAAAACAAGGAAAGAAAAAAAAAGAAAGAGTACAATTGTATGTGTATTGTATGTAAAAAATGATTGTATGTATGCTAATTTAAAATTTTTGGTATTTTTTTGTTTAATTCTTTTTTAATTTATTTTCCCAGTTTTTTAAAGTATGTTTTGTAAATATGTAAAGTAAAGTTAAAACTTTGTATCTGTATACGTAATATTGTATCTTGTATGTTTGTATTAAATGTATGTACGTATGTTAAAGTATGTATTATGTATGTATGTTTTGTAAGTAAAATGGTAATGTAACTATGTTTTGTATGTATTATTATTTTATGTAATGTATGTTAAAGTAATTGGGAATGTATTTTATTAAAGTAAAAATGATGTATGTTTTGATTAATGTAAAGTAAGTATTTAAAGTATGTAATTATGTAGTAGTTTCGTGTGCACGTGGGTAGGTGTATTTCGGGCGTCCTGTTTTGTCTTGGCTATTTTGTCTGTCTGAAAAAAAGGTATGCAAGACATAGCATGCATCATTTAATATATCCTAATTATAAATTATTACATATATTCTTTTATTCAACAGCAATTTCTTGATCGTGTCGAAATTCGGGCCTGCTCCCCCAGAGAGAGAGCGCGTCGAGCCACACGTGCCACAGAACAAACCAAGCGCCATTATATTTTTCTTTTCTTTCTTCTTATGTTCTGTGAACATGATATTCGTGTTCTTAGTCTGCTATCCAGCAGTGTGACTTGTTTTCTTCTCACCGGAATATAGGTTCAGGAAGAACCCCTTCGAAGTATTCCGGCGTGTGGAGGTTCTTTTAATCAAAACATAACGAGTCGGCTCTAAATAATTTATCATAAACAGCACGGACCATTCAGTTTTATTACAAATTTCGTCATCATCCCGAATACTAATACTTGTCTGATGCTTATATGCATTAATGTGTATTAAAGGTACCATTCAGATAGAGGTACATAGGTGTGGATAGATTGGAGAGACATGTCTAGATCAGGTATACACAAAGTACTAAGGTAACTTAATAACAGTTACGCATGTGGTAGGAAGGTATAGAGTGATGAACGAACTTAGAATTGTGATGGATGTGGCAAGGCGATGGATGGAAGTGGCTATGAAGCAAAAGAAGAGCGACAATTAGAGAGAAGGAGTGCTAGAGAGACATGAGTATTGATGCGATCAAAGAAAGAAGAGAGAGTAGAGTAGAGTATGCGAGTAGAGACAGAGAATGCGTCAGATCGAAGAGAGAGAGGGGCGCAGAACGGACAGCTGAATTGGGCACGCAAGAGTAGATGGTAGAGTGTAGAGACGACAGCATAGAGAGAGCGAATAAGAGAGTAGAAGCAGGAAGAAGTGAGTCAATCGCGAAAGAGAGACGTGAGCGTGAATACAGAACACAGACACGACAGAGGCGAACAAACAGACCAGAAGCATAGTGCCCCATTACCAAAAAAACCGCATAATCGTGTGACAAACAGAACAGACACTCGAAGTAACGACAAACCAAATTGCAAGCAGTAGACAGTCATGCTACATGCACAGAAGACAATAGAACGGAAATCACGGCAACGAGCATTCCAACAAAGCGAGAAATATATCTCCATTCAATTGCTTTGGCGAATCTTCTTATGTACCCATCTTTCTAAACCCCATCTTGTTTATTCGCATCCACGTACACTGACAAGAATAACGCTTTAATTCTGGAACCTGGTTCAATTCAACATCAACAACCACCCCCTACCGCTGCCCTCCCCTGTCATTCGACTCTCCCTCCATCCGCCTCTACTTATATCTCTCCAGAGCCCCTTCGGCCTCTCGTGGACCCTACATCTGCCACCTCCTCCTTGCATCTCATCTGCCAACTTTTTTCTTCTTCATCAGATCTACCTTGTCCTCCTCCATCTAACTTGTCTCAATTCAAACTCGTTTAAAAATCAACTCCTCTCCCATATCTGGGAACTTCTTTTTCTTCCGCAATTGCTCCTGACCCACATCTCCCACTATCAACCTCTCTTACCCACCTCCTACAGATCGTTTACTTAGTGTTCATGCACTTGTTTGGTCTACGTGTTGGTCTAGGTACCTGAGTTGTGTCTGTGTACCTCTGGTACTGTCTGTCATCTCTCTCTCTCCTCGTTCCTCATAGCTCCACACTCTACTCAATCTGTCCTAGTTAAATTCACATAACCGTCATCTCTCGTTCCATATCTCGTGCTTCTACTTCTTCCTCTACCTTACTCACCCAATGTAACCTCTCTAATCCTTCTGCTCTGTCTCGTTTCCTCCTACACTCTTAGTCTCTCATCTACTTTCTCATCTCTCTCTCTCTTTCATGGATACCAGTTGCAAAAGCAATGCGAACGGAACACACAATTGACATGGAGAAAACACGGCGCATAATACATGTACATCACACATACACAACACACACTCAGCACACACATGCATCACACACGTCAACACACGCCTCACTCCAGACACTACACACACACACACACACACCCACAACAATCCCAACAACACACACACTAACAAAACGACCACACTCAACACGTATGACACATCACACACACACACACAACACAAATCAGACAACCTGCATGTGCAAGCACACTGATGCTCACATCATTGGCGATGAATTTACCCACCCACTAATAAACACATTAACACATGACGTCGGCGCAATAAAATTGAGTTGCGACTCGATAGGATTGAGAGCAAATACAGACGCTTTGGTAAAGGAGACTTTGGCGCGCATCCCCGTTCTGTGCATCTACAAACAGAATAAATTAGGTAGAGCTAGGCTAGACTAAGACAAACCAGTAAAAGAGAGAAACAGCCCTCAAAATCCATTCATAGATGCAACATAGCTTGGCTAGTGAGCATGGAACCATTCTCCACATCGACAGTCAAAAGACGACTACCGACAAGAAAGCATACCAATGTGTCCCATTGAAAACCTACAGCTGGGTCCGAGTAGGGAGAGTCGAGGTCATCAGAGACCTCAGCTTTCTCCATTGAGGACCAAGCAAGAACTATATGCTCCGGAGAGGCGGACTCCCCACCCCCATCGCTCCATCATCCTCCGCCATGCTTTAACCTTCAAAGACGCCTAACACTGAGGCAGGTTTACCCACATTGACAGCTGTGAGGTGAACAAGTGGGGACTGGTAACACTGAAGCCAAGAGCGCCGAACATAACAAACCATCCCAACTGGTAACTCACGCTCGATGTTGCTTTAACTGACTGTGAAAAGCGAGTACTTCCTGTACCACTGAATCTTTCCCGCCCCTGTGTCATAGAAGAGTTATGCATGATTGCATAACATAAGAACTTTTCCGTTAGTTTTATTTTCATTGTCCTTGGTAAGTTTCACTACACGTAGTTCTTTATCTCATTCTTCTTACCTGAGTCCCCTTCTCCCCCATCACCATCCCCTCCATCCACCCATTTTATTTCATCTTCCTAATTTCTTCCTCACAGGCCATAAGACATATTTTGCTTACTCAATAAAGGATTCTTACGTTTCTTATATGATCCCCTTGATAGTTCATTTGATTTTGGGACGGTGGGTTATATCTACTTCTTTCTTTTATGCCTAATCACCGGCGTTACCTTTTCATATTGATTTCTAGGCGTGTTCTCCGTCTTGCATTAGCTGTTTGCTATTGGTGTTGATAATGAGTTTTATGAGTATGTTGACAAGTATATACCACTTATATATTGATCAAAGTACAGCCAATTTATATATATATATATATATTTTATATATAAATATAATATAGATAATATACACATATATACAATATATGGATATATATGGTATATAAGAGATATATTATATAATAATATATATCGTATAATGATATGATATATATTATATATATATAGAATATCTATATTATATATAATGTGTGAGAAGAGGACAGACAGACAGACAGACAGAGACAGAGAGGGCAAAAAACAGGAGAGAGCGCAGAGAGTCCCCCTTTTGTCTTTTCCCCTGTCCTCTTACATCCTCTGTCATTAAAAGGATATGCGTGAGATTCAACATTTACATCTCCATCAGAGAGAAGAGAGAGAGGAGAGAGAGAGAGAGAGAGAGAGAGAGACAGAGAGAGAGCAAGTTAGTTAGGACCGAGCTAGCGAAAGAGAGAGAGTCCCCCTTTGTCGTTTACCCCTGTCCTCGACTTCAAAGGAATGCGTGTAGTCCAACCCTCCAGGGATCTCTGCATCACTGCTGGCCCCCACCCCACCCTTCCTTCCCCACTACCCCTACTTCGCTCTCCTGTCTTCTTCATCTTCCATTAAAGATCTTTTCTTCCTTGCCCTTCTCCATCCTTTCTTGCGCTTCCCTGCAATTATGCTTTCACCCCCCCCCAATTCTCTCTCTCTCTCTTCATCACTCTCATCTCTCTCTCTCTCAATCGTTACAACTCACAAACCACATCATCACATCATCACGTATCGGTCGGTCTCTCTCTCATCGTCTCTCTCTCTTCTCTCTCTCTCTCTCCACTCTTCATCTCTCTCTCTCATTCTCCTCTCTCATCTCACTGTCATCTCTCTCCCCTCTCTCTCTCATCTCTAAATCTCTCTCTCATATTTCTCTCTCGTCTCCTCTCTCTCCTCTCTCTCTCTCTCCCCTCTCTACAACTACTCTCGCTAAATCCTCGTTGTCTTCTTCTTTTCTTCTCCTCCTCACTTCATCCTCTCTTGGTTTGCTGATTCCTTTCAACCCTTTAATTCCGATCGAACTTACAACACGAAAAAGAAAAAAAAAAGTGGAGTCAAAGGTTACTCGACCCTGTAGTGTGTTAGCGATAGACAGGTATACAGAGCACATGAGACACAGTACAGGCATATGAAATATAATCATCACAGACGCACAGACAACACACAGGACACGCGCAGACATAAAAATATATAAAGAACCACACATGACAACGCACAGACACACACATACGACACATACATAATTTATAAATATATATTATAAAATAATACATAACGATACATAGCAACGACATAACATACATACAAACTATTACATGACCATACATACATACAATACATACATACATACATACATACAAACATACATACATACGCAACATACATACACATACAGTAGCATACATAACCATAAAGTAAACATACATACAGACAGAAAAACAAACAGACAGACAAACACAATGCTTTTTGTGGCATCCTTCTGTCTCTTGAGCGACAAATAGTAGTTTTGTGCCGTAGACGTCCAGTCATTATGTGGAACAGCAGCTGGCTCGTGGCTTGTAGAGCGATCGCTCAGAAGCATCAGACCCTGTTATGCACTGTGCTGCACAACAAGAATCATTATGTAAATAATTTAAAAAACAGGCAAAGTAAAGAGATAAAAGCGAAAAGAAGCAGAAGAAAAGAGAGAAATTTTCAATGCTCTAGCTAAAAAACCCTGAGAAAGTAAGCCGAATTGAGACGCCGTTCACAATTACCTTATGATTAGATAAGACCCAGTGATCATTAACTCCTCAACTCTCATCTCCTTTTACTTTTTTACCATCTATAAAAGGTAGTGCAACTCACCTATGATTTTGAGAAGATCAAAATCATCTCTCATTAAGATCCAGAAAGATTGCAGAAAGACAGTAGTACAACAATATATATCACGATAGCATATAGGCATGTAGAAAGTAGGTCTCACCCCTTTTACCCATGCATTAAGTATAAAAAAGCTCTGTAGCAAAGAAAAACGAATGTAATTATAATATTATTTGATATATATCTAAAGGCCGGGATCTATCTCAGTGGTCAGAAGCACTTCGCATTCCTCGAGTCAAATTAATTTCCACGCATGAAGCGTGTTACCAAGTTGGTGAAGAGGGTGGCGCGTAGCTCGTCTCCTTGTCAAAAGGCTAGCCTGCACTGTCTTTGAGATATGATTAAAAAAGAATGTAAGTAAACATGTCCTTATAAAAAAGTTAGTTTGCTTATGAAAAATGTATTTATATTTTTGTCAGTGTTTGTTTCGAGATGAAGTCTATGCTTTGAAAGCCAAACAGAAGAGGAGTTTCTATTGGGTAATAAGGTGTGAGTGCGAGGCCAATTGATAGTTCTGACATGCACGTGACCTAATTTGTACCACCCCTGCTGTCCACTCTGTCCCTGTGTGTGCTCTCCCTTCTCTTTCGACTTGTTAGCTTCTTGTTCTTGATCATGGATTCTTCTAGTTCTTCCTTGCTTCTGCAAAATTCTTCGCATCTACTTCTTCTTTCGCAATTCTTCTAATTCTTACACAATACTCTCTATCTTCTTCTTTCTTCTTCGCAATTTTTCTTCTTCCGGACAATTCTCCTTCTTCTTCACAATATCTTCCTCTAGATCTTCTTAACACACACACACACACACACACACACACACGACACACACACACAATCCGACACACACACACCCACGCACAGCTCGCGACGGACGCGCGCGCGAGCGCGCGCGGCGGCGCGCGGCAGCGAGTGTCGCGCGCGTGTCGCTCGCGTATGCCATACATCGCATGCAAACACGTACATACACACACACACACACACACACACACACACACAAAGACACAGCACACAACAACACACAACAACACACAATCACACACTCACACACAGCACACACACAGCACTGCACACTATAGACCTACCATTTTCAATACGTGCACCTTTTTTTTCGCAGGCCCTGTCAGTCGCTGTCAGACCAACTCAATAGAAAACAGAACCCTATATTGAGGAATCGAACAAAATGAAACATGAATTCCTCTTAAACATAAGAGACATTTATAGATGTATTTAATGTCTAGTAAGAGATTTAGTAGATTGCAATATTAAGTCTTGTCAGGACTTTAAGGCATACAAATACTGCATTTATGCGCGTAATCCACACAAAGAGATAAATCAGAATAAAAATAAAAACACCAGTACAAGAGATTTGATCAAAGAAATTGAAAGCGTCAAAGCCAAGAGAATAGCAGAATCTATCATTATTTTTTTAGGATATAGATTAAATGCTATTTCGTGACAAAATTCAGCAAGAAATGTTAAATATGCTTAATGGTGGTGGAATATTTCAAAGTACCCAGTATCATACTCTTGAATGT
>JASPKP010007383.1:0-2500 GCA_030674155.1 Stramonita haemastoma
AAAAAGACAACAAAGCCTTTTTTTTCATTTAGCTATAAATAGGTGTTTTTTTTCAAATTCAAAACTAAATTCGACTTTGACCCCTCTTTAGACTTGGAGGATTTCAGTAAACAAAATCAACTGTAATATGATCTAATTTGCATTAACAAAAACGTTTAGAACGAAGAATTTTATAGAAAAAAGAAATATGATCAACTTTGCTTGTAACTAAAAGTTTGCTATAACGGAGTTTTAGAACAGACCATATAATGAATGTATGACGAGAGCTCAATACAGCACAGTTTGACATCATCATATTGACGTACAGAAAGATAAATTAATCAGTGTCCTGCTGTATAATTAGAAGGTAAAGGCAAAGGTGTCCCATAACCTATGTGGTCGTAGGGGGGCGAGACCTCAGAGACCCCAGCTTCTCTAGGGGCCAGCATGTTGAGGGCGGCGCCCATCTCCTCTCCCTCGCTGCTTTGCCGTCCCTGACCCTAAACAGGGCAGGTACCCATTGACAGCTGGGTGAACTGGGGGACTGTACCGAAGCCAAGGCGCGAAAACGTTCACCCATCCAACTGGTAACCACGCTCGACGCAGCTTAACTTGATTGACTTTGGTAAAGCAGCGCTCTCACCACTGAGCTATCCCGCCCCCTTAGTATAATTATGTGTAATTATGTGTAATTATGTGTAATTATGTGTAATTATGTGTAATTATGTATAATTATGTTTATTTATGTACAATTATGTATACTCATGCCTCTGCCAAATCCAATATGCATGACATTGACTGTCATCCCTTTGAAAGTCTTTATACACAGATGGCTCTGTACTGGATAAACTTGCTGCCAATATTGGGTTTGCAATACCAGCCCTGAAAATTGATCATCTTATAATAACTATGCCAAACTTTTCCATATTTTCAGCCGAGGTTATAGCCATTTTGATGTGTTTTCACTATTGTGATCTATAAAAGGAGTCTGTCATCTAGACGCAATGAGAAGCAGGCAGACAACAATCTAGTTGACATTACAAACCTGGGTGGTCCCTAAACCATCAATACATTGTGGTGACATAATTACTAGTAATGACTCTTTGCGTTTAGACAACATCACTGAAGTCGAAATGCGGCTACCTTTACAACGGGGAGAAAAAACCCGATCGCGTTCACAAAATCTCACCGTTGGTGATCTTGGAAGCTTTTGCCCCTGTCTCCTCCCCCCCCCCCCCCCCCCCTCTCCTCTAACTGATAAAATGGCGCAGCGCCAGAGAGGGGAAGGAACAGGAGGAAGGCGTGAGGGAGACAAAGTAGGGACGATTTGGTAGGGGGGATAATTACTGAGGATGAGAGAGAGAGAGAGAGAGAGAGAGAGAGAGAGAGAGAGAGAGAGAGAGAGAGAGAGAGAGAGAGAGAGAGAGAGAGAGAGAGAGAGAGGAGAGAGAGAGAGAGAGAGAGAGAGAGAGAGAGAGAGAGAGACAGAGACAGAGAGACAGACAGACAGACAGACAGACAGACAGACAGACAGATAGACAGACAGACAGACAGACAGACAGATAGACAGACAGACAGACAGAGACAGACAGACAGACAGAGAGAGACACACACAGAGACAGAGAGAGAGACAGACAGACAGAGACAGACAGACAGACAGACAGACAGACAGACAGACAGACAGACAGACAAACACAGAGAGAGAGAGAGAGAGAGAGAGAGAGAGAGAGAGAGAGAGAGAGAGAGAGAGAGAGAGAGAGAGAGAGAGAGAGAGAAGAGAGAGGAGCACGGAACTGCCATGGATAATGGATAGGCAAAGGAAGACGGTTAAGACGCCCACTGCTGCTGTCACCTCCAAGAGTCAATCCAAGGATCAATATGGATGCACAGTACTGATTCTCCCAGAAACCAAACACACAGTCACCCCGAGGTCGGCATGTGGCTATCTAAAGGGTGGCTAAAATCATGTAAGGTAAAGGTAAAGGTGCCCCATAGCCTAGGCAGTCGTAGGGGAGCGAGGCGTCAGGGACCTCAGCTTCTCTAAGGGCCAGCATATTGAGGGTGGCGCCCATCTCCTCTCCCTCGCTGCTTTACCTTCCCTGACCCTACAGAGGACAGAGACCCATTTACAGCTGGGTGAACTGTGGGGACTGAATTGAAGCCAAGGCGCGCAAACGTTTATCTATCCAATTGGCAACTACGCTCGACGCTGCTTATCTTGACTGGGGAAAAACGAGCGCTCTGACCACTTAGCTACCCCGCCCCCTAAAAAACAAAATTATGTGCATTCGCAAAATTAGTGAACCATACAGCTCTGGCCCCGGTACAAAAAATAGAAAGAAAGAACACAAGAACAGGATGCTGCTGTTGCTGATGATGATAGTGTTACTGCTGCTGACGACGACGACGACGATGGTGATGATGATGATGGAGATGGTGATGGTGATGGTGATGGTGATGATGGTGATGGTGATGATGATGATGATGATGGATGATGATGATGATGATGATGATGATGATG
>JASPKP010007383.1:7500-12873 GCA_030674155.1 Stramonita haemastoma
ACACACACACACACACGCACACAAGCAAACAAACAAACAACCCACAAAGAAGCAAAACGTAAATAACTAGATAGGATACCAGTTTTTTCAAGAGAGGAAAAGCATGACATCAGCTTTAGGCAACCATACAATATTATGGCAGGATAGATAGATAGATACACTCTGGGACGACATTAGGTTTCAAAGCTGAATGCTAGGACAGCTCTCATCAATGTGGATTTTGAAAGCACCTATGTTCAATGTCTGGGGTAAAAATCCCATTGAACAGGGATTTTACCGGCAGCTCAAACCTGGGCTCGAACATAGGACAACAGATTACGAGTGCAAAGTTTATTTTCTCTTTTTTTTCTTTCATTTCGAGGATAATGGAATAAGCAATCGTGCGCTTTTTTATATACAGTCCCCGCGTATATGCAGCTTAGTCAATTTTGTAATCCGTTTCCATTTTTACACAAAGGCCTACTCTACAAGCTATCCTGTCCCTGCGCACTCGTGTGCGTGCATGTGTGTGCGTTTTTCTTTTTACATTTATTTATTCTTTTATGTCGAGGATAATGGATTAAAAACTCTTGTGATTTTTTAAATCCAGTCCCCGTGTGCATGCAGTTTTGTAAATGTGACGCTCCACCACATAATGAGACGGAGTGCACATGAAGTCAATTTTTATTTATTGACATGTTATTAATGTCCAATAAAGTGGCTATCAAATACAAAAAACAGATTGAAAATCGGACAATTCTGTGCAACATTATTACAAATTGAAATGATAGACTGCAGGATGTGACAAAATGAGAAACGGGCAAGTTTATTTTAGTAACAGGTTGTCAGAATAAGTGCTTTGGTATTTTCAAAACACATTTAAAAGCAAAAGGAATAAAAAGTATGCCTTGATATTTCATTATAATATAGATAAACGGATATAGTTTAATGATCAATCAAAATCACAAAATTGACAACTTGACCCCCACCTGCCTTTAAAGGCTCCTAGCGCAAAATTGGGTAATGTGCTAAGCGACTCATTTCGTGGTGGAGCGTCACAAATGTCATCTGTTCCCACCGGCACACGATGGCCTACTCTTACGAAACGTGGAACAGGATTAACATGTGCGCAAAATGTTCTGCGTGCGTTCACACACGGGGCCTCGGTTTAAAGTCTCATCCGAAGGACATTTGGGGAGATTGGAATCAGCATTGATGTTAACTCCAGGGAAAAAATCCCCTCCAACGGGATGTGTGTGTGTGTGTATGTGTATGTGTGTGTATCTGTGCGCGCGCTGTTAAGACAGCCTACAGATCCACACATACACAGCCAAACCACGTACACGTCAGTGAGTCAGTGAGTCAGTGAGTCAGTGAGTCAGTGAGTCAGTGAGTCAGTCAGTCGGTCAGTCAGTCACTCAATCAGTCAGTCACTCAATCAAAGGATCGGTCATTTAATCAGTCAGCCAGTCAGTCAGTCACACTGCTGAACAAGATCAGTCCTCAAGCTTTATTTGATGGATACTTGCTCGCATGCAGCAAAAAATCAGGACTGCTGCAGTTTGCTTTTGGCGTCTCCCCTCTCTATTCCCCTTTGGAAAATCAGGACTTTCAGGACTTGAAGGTCTTTCAGCCTCTGCCTTCTTCTGCTATCCCCTGCATAGTGGTGGTGCCTGTACTCTTGTGCTGCGTCCAGGGCTCATCTTGTGTTTAGTTCTTTTCCAACAGCCCTCAGAGTGTTCCTGTCCAATCAGAAGCGTCTTCTTGCTTTTTCCCAGTTCGCTCTCTTTTGGGTGGTGGGAAAGTTTGTGGGGTTTTGGTGGTGGAAGGAGTGTGAGGGTGGGAGGAGGGTGTAGACGCTTCATACAGGAATGAGAGAGAGAGAGACAGAGACAGAGACAGAAACAGAGAGAGAAACAGAGAGAGGGGGGGGGGGCGAGAGAGAAGAGACAAAGAGACAGACAGACAGACAGATAAAAAGAGATAAAGAGACAGAGAGAACGATTGAAAGAGACTGAGAGACAGAGAGAATTAGAGACAGACTGACAACACAGACAGACAGACAGACAGACAGACTGACAACACAGACAGACAGACAGATAGACAGAACACCATTACCCTAATGAGGGCTTTCATTTTGGGAGCAGAGACTGCAAATCAAAACTTAAAGTAAGGGATGGGTGTGGGATAGTTTTGTGGGGGGGGGGGGGGTTCTGTTACTATTCTTTTCAAATATCTTAGTGGTTAGAACATTGCTCTTGCATATTGGAAGCCCAGGATCAAACCTAAGTTTGACCCAAAACCTGTCAACACCCATTCAAGGGCACTTTTACTGCAGTAAACATCACAACAGCAATAATTTTATCCCAGCATTTCAGATTCCAAATGCTGACAAAGTCTTGTGGGGACAAGAGAAAATTTTGTGAAACAAACTCGCACGAAATTATTAACCTAAAAACCCCTCAAAATTCAATTTCTGTTTGGACGGAAACAAAATCATAAAAAAGCAGTTCGTTCCTGCTGGGTTATGTTTTTGTCCCCAGAAATCCAATAAAGAATTGCTTGGAAACTCTGATGAAAATCATAGGGCAAAGTGCACGGAATGCATTTGTTGTTAGGTCAAACTTTCAACTAACTGTCTTCCTGTGCATTTGCATTTTGTTTTTATGTCTACGGGAATGAGAAACACGGTTTTCTTCTCTCTTTCCTTTCTTTGTCTTTGGCTCTGCCAGCTTCTGAAGCCTGTCTTTTTGTGTTTTTATTTCTTTCTTTCAGTTTTCTTCCCACTGAAGCCTGTCTTTTAACTCTTTCTTTGCCTTTTTTAAAAATCCCATCTCTATAGTTTGTGTTCTTGTTCTGTCCTTTCTGTCTTTATCTTTCTTATTTAATCTGTCTTCCACTCAATTCCTTTCTTTCTCTGTCTTGCCTATGTCACCGGTTTTTTCTTGTTCTTTTCATTCTTTCTTTATCCGCTTTCTTTCTTTCTCTATCTTCATTTCTTTGCCTATCCTACCTCTGTGACTTGTTTTCTTATTCTTTCTTCTCTTTCTTTATCTTTCCTCTGTAGCCTGTCTTTCTCTCATCCTTACTTTTTGCTGCCTCGCATCTATTTTACCAGTCTTCTTATTAATTTTCTTCCTTTCTTTCTGTATTTTCTCTCCATAGCCTGTCTTTTATTCTTTACTTTCTCTCTTTATCCTACCTCTATTGCCTGTCCTCTTCTCTCTCTTCCTTTCTTTCTCTGCTTTGCCTCTGTACCATCTCTTCTCGGTTTTTCCCTTTCTTTCTTTGTCTTTAATCTTTAACATGTCCTACCATTTCTTCCTTTTTTTTCTCTTTACTAGAGTCTGTCTGTTTATTACTGTCTGTCTTTCCTCTATACCTTGTCTTTTTATTCCATCCGTTCTTTCTTTATCTTTCCTTTATGGCATGTCGTCTGGTGATTTGTGTGTTGTATTCATAATTTGAGAGTTTCGAGTTCAAGCCACCAATGACACGCCTGATGAAAGGTAATTGTCCTCTAGAGCTAACATCAGTGCTGACTCCACTCCTCCAAAAGTCGTTTGTCTGAGGTAATAAACCAGGGCCATGTGTAAACGTACGCAGAACATCGTGCGTCCACTTTCAAGCCCCGAAGAGTTGGCCATTTTTTGCCGGTAAGAATAAATGACTTTTTAAAAAAAAAAGCGCATGGACACTGGTTCTGTGTTTACACAGTATCCATGGATGAATGGATAGATTGGTGGAGGGAGGGAGAGATAGATGAACGGGTGGGTGGATGGATTGATGGATGAATATATATAAATTCAACATATTTTCTATTATTTACAAGAACTGGCGCTATATGAATTCCATATATCATCATCATCATCATCATCATCATCATCATCATCATCATCATCATCATCATCATCATCATCATCATCATCATCATCATCATCGCCACCACCACCACCACCACCACCACCACCACCACCACCACCACCACCACCACCACCACCACCACCACCACCATCATCATCATCATCATCATAATGATTATGATTATGATAATTACGATTAGTATTATGATTATTATGATTGTTATGATTATGATACTGATGCTGAGATATGATGTGATGATGATGATTACCCCGGAGTCAAAATGCAGCTACCTTAACTCTGGGCAAAACTGGTATCATACGCAAAACAAATTTCCCCAATTGGGGAAACTTGGAGCTAAGCCGAGGAACGACCAAACAAAAAAAAACCCAAAGAAATATCTTCCAATCTATGACACTGTTCTCCTCTCCCTTTCTTCATCTACCCTTCCCCCCCCCCTCCCTCCTCCCCTTTTACATCCTGTCTGAGTCCCGTGAATTAAAAAAGAAAGAAACAAAAACGAAGACGATGCTTGTAATGCCAGATGATATCAGGCAAGCCAGGAAAATGCAGCATTTCAGAAGCTGGGTTTTGATCAGATCAGCTTGGGGGCTGGTGGGCTCTGAATGGCAAACAAATGACCATGCTCTGCTGTGGTGGTCAGTACGTGTAGATGATTGGGTGGATGGATGGAGGGAGGGAGGGAGGGAGGGAAGGAGGGAGGAGAGAGAAGGAGGGAATGATAGATAAACGGTGGATGAGGATGGATGGATGGATAGATGTGTTTCCGCAAGAGACAGAAAAGAAGAGAGAGAGAGAGAGAGAGAGAGAGAGAGAGAGAGAGAGAGAGAGAGAGAGAGAGAGAAGAGAGAGAGAGAGAGAGGAGAGAGAGAGAGAGAAGAAGAGAGAGAGAGAGAGACAGAGACAGAGACAGAGACAGAGACAGACATACAGAGACAGAGACAAGACAGAGACAGAAGACAAGACGACAGACAGAGACAGAGAGAGACAGAGAAAAAGAGAGAAAGAGAGGAAAGAGGCAGAGACAGAGAGAGACAGTGACAGAGAGACAGAGACAGAGAAAAGAAGAAAAAGGATAGATAGCAGGCAGTCAAAAATTGCACAGCAGAAGACAAAATCTGTTGGTCTTCAATCTGGCATGTGGGGAGGAAAAAGACAGAAAAAGCGCCCTGAAGTCAAGAGCAGCACACCCAATCAGTCAGTCAGTCAGTCAGTCAATTAGTCAGTCAATCAGTCCGTCAGTCCATCAGTCATCAGTCAGTCAGTCAATTAGTCAGTCAATCAGTCAGTCAAATCAGTCAGTCAGTCAGTCAGTCAGTCAATTAGTCAGTCAATACAGTCCGTCAGTCAGTTTAAAATCAATCAGTCAGTCAATCAGTCAGTCAGCCCGTCAATTAGTCAGTCAGATCAGTCAGTCAGTCGAGTCAGTCACAGTCAATTAGTCAGTCAGTCAGTCAGTCAGATCAATTAGTCAGCAATAGTCAGTCAATTAATCAGTCAATCTCAGTCGTT
>JASPKP010007384.1:0-12871 GCA_030674155.1 Stramonita haemastoma
AAAAAGGTATATCAGAACCAGCTAAACAATGTCGATAAGTATATGTTTGAAAATGGATTTACTTTATCCACAGAAAAAACTTACACTGTGCTTTTTAACAATAGCATAATCCAGATGAGCTACCAGCATTAAAATTGGGGCCGACATGATTGAGTATAAAAATACCATAAAGTTCTTAGGTGTTTTTCTTACTTCTAATCTAACTTGGAATGCACATATTGAACACAATTTAACTAAAGCAAAAAAATGCTTGAACTTACTGAAGATGGTCAGCAAACAGTTCTGGGGCCAAGATACATTAAATTTGAAAAGTTTAGCTACATCTCTTATTCGTTCAAAATTATCGTATGGCCAAGAGGTCTTTTTCAGTGCTCCTAGTATTTACTTAAAAAGTTACAAAGTATAGACTGCAAAGCATACAGGCTATGCTCTTGGTGTGCCTTATCACGCCTCAGCCATGGGAACGTATAACGAAGTCGGCATATTACCTTTAGATGATTATCGTCAACTAGCATGTGCTAAATATGTGCTCAGAAACAGAACAACTGAAAACTTTATTTCAGAAGAAATAGAAGTAAAATCAGAATTTAGTTTTCCTAAAAGAGCAAAATCTATATCCTCTTTAATGCCTATAAGTACATACGTGTCTGATCTTGTTCAAAACTCTGAAGTCAATCAACACAGCATGGACACAAGAGAGGCAATATTACCTTGCCCATCTTGGGAGATGAATAAAGCACACTTCGATATTGAGGTGTCTAATGAAAAAAAGAATGAAAATCCGAACATAATGGTTTCTGATGTCCGATCCCACATCCATCATAAATATTTTGACCATTTACAAATTTATACAGACGGATCACGTCTAGATAATCAAGAAACGGGATCTGCTTTTGTTATACCAGCGTTAAAAATTGAAAAATCATATCATGTTGGTAAACATCACTCGATATTTACAGCAGAACTTGTAGCAATATTAATGGGTCTTACTTATATTCTTGATTTGCCATTATGTATATTTCAAATTCTTTTTTGTGTGGATTCTAAGTCGGTATTGTATGCTTTAAAAATCTCCATGTTACAAGAAAACTTCAAAAATTATATTGGAGATTAAGCATGTCATACATCTCTTGACCTTAAAGGGAATAAATGTAAATTTTTGTTGGGTGCCTTCACACTCTGGATTCTTTCCAAATGAGTGGGCAGATAGAGCTGCTAAGAGAGGTGCAAAACATGAATTGGATTCAATAGAATTGCATGTGCCTTTATCCTTGCAAGAGGGGTACAGCTTACTAGAACAGAAATCATGGAGAAAGGTCATTGAAACAAATCAGCGAAATGGGAGATTGTTAACTAGGACCGCGATCAATACCGATAATTTAACAGTTGTGAACCATTCAAAGACTTGTGTAAATGTTTTCATGTCAAGAAGAATTAATACATTATTCTATAGAATGAAACTAAATGCATTGACAACCAAATTCAGCAAAAATGGTAAATGTTTGTGTGGTGAGAATATCACTAATACTCATATACTGTTTGACTGCAAGAGTGTAAAGTCTTTCATGCCCCATTTTTCTGAAAACTCCCTTACCAGTATTTTCAATAATTTAAAATTGGCATTTGAAATTGTGAAAGGTCTCTGTTACAGTCCCTTAGGACATTTGTTATAGTTGCATTAATGTTAGTGAGTTGTTGTTTTTTTTCATGTTTTTATTATTCCTGTTCCATTATCAAGTTTCTTTGTGTGGTGGGTGGGGGTGAGGTGTTTTTTTTTTTTTTTGTTTGTTTTTTTTTTTTTTTTCCCGTCTAATATCACTAAAAGTGAACAGACGTAAAATTGAAGACAACAACACACACACACACACACACACACCACACACACACAAACACACACACACAAACACACACACACACACCG
Organism: Stramonita haemastoma; assembly: GCA_030674155.1. Lineage (NCBI taxonomy): Eukaryota > Metazoa > Mollusca > Gastropoda > Neogastropoda > Muricidae > Stramonita > Stramonita haemastoma. The sequence goes on from JASPKP010007384.1 coordinate 1,922, forward strand.
GAACAACTTGGACCAGGCATACCATTTATTGCTACATTTTTCTTCTCAATCTATCCACTACTATCTTTACAATCATAGTGTCTTAATCTTTCAGATAATTTTGTTTAGTATGTGTAACATATTTATGTTGGTGTAAAATCTGTATATATCTTCCAGCAGAAAATCAGTACACAGATTTGCCACCAGCATAAGTTATTTCATGTAATACTGCATACACACAGGGACTGGATGTAAAAAAGGCACATGAGTGCTTATTCGATTATCTCAATATGAAAAAAAAAAAGATAAATATATATAATATTAATAGCAATTATTAAACCAGGTACATTTCTCTTCACATTTTGTAAGATTTCATTTAAAAAAAAAAAAACCCTTCACTTCCACACTTTTGTCACACATTATAAAACACACTGTTTTTTTCTTATTTATGTTTTATTCATTATCTAAGAAGCAAACAAACAAACAAACAAACAAGCCACATTTTATCCACCAATTAATATCATCATGTGTTATGATTTAGTCTGATTTTTTAAAAGAAAAACAAACAAAACTAAGACAAAAGAAAACTGCTCCCCACATACATTCCACACCAGTAGTGAACATGCCATGTTTTTCTTTAACTTACATTTGATCTCATTATCTAAACAAAAAAAGCCCCCCAAAACAAAAAAAACAAAAAAAGCAAAACACAGGCACATGCTATCCACAACTTAACTTAAAATCCTATACCCTTAATCTTCTTTTTCCCCACATGTGTTGGTGTAAAATCTGCCATCAATCTTCAAGCAGAAGATCAATACACAGATCTGCCACCAACATCAACTAAAATCATTTCACAGAATTCCCATTGCAGTCACAGGACCAAGTTTATCATTCATTTTACATGTGATGCGATTTGAAAAAATAACCCCCCTCTTCCCACACACTTTCCAAACACACACACACACACACAACACACACACACACATGCACAACACACACACACATGCACAACACACACACACATAAACAACACACACACACACCACACGCACACGCATGCACGCACGCAACACTCCACACACAGAGATACAAACACACCATCTCTCTCTCACATACACACACACACGCACGCATGCACTCACACACAGATATACAAACACACCATCTCTCTCTCTCTCTCTCTCTCTCTCTCTCCTCTCTCGGGGGGGGGGGGGGGGGGGGGGGGGGGGGGGGGGGGGGGGGGGGGGGGGGGGGGGGGGGGACGATAGCCTAGTGGTCAGAACATTGCGCTGGCAATTTGACGACCCGGTTCGAGTCCCGTTGAGGAGATTTTTCTCCTGGAGTTAACATCAGTGCTGACTCTACTCTCCCCAAAAGTCCTTCGGATGAGACTTTAAACCGAGGCCCCGTGTGCGAACGCACGCAGAACATCTTGCGCACACGTTAAATCCTGTTCCGCTTTTCGTAAGAGTAGGCCATCGTGTGCCAGTGGGAACAGATGACAATATTTACAAAACTGCATACACACGGGGACCGGATGAAAAAAAGCACATGATTGCTTATTCTGTTATCCTCGATATAAAAGATTAAAATAAATAAATAAAATAAAATAAATAAATTTCTCTCTCTCTCTCTCTCTCTCCACACACACACACACACACACACACACACACACACACACACACACACACACACACACACACACACACACACACACACATACACACACTCTCGCACACAGAGATACAAACACACCATCTCTCCCTCCCCCTCTTCTCTCTCTCACACACACACACACTATTCTTCCCGAAGCCCTTTCCCCCTTAATAATAAAAAAAAAAAGGAAAAAAAAACCTATCCTACCCCTACCTATACTATCCAACTATCCTCCCCCTTCCCTAAAAATTCTGCCACCGCCCCCCCCAACCCCTAGAAGAAAAGAATTTGCCATGTGTCTGTGCATTTCCTTTTTTTCCATTTTTGGTTGAAAAAACTCATTCCATGATATCTATACAACTTTTCTTCTCATCTGCTTATGGTATGCATACTCTGTTGGATTAAATAAAAACGTTTTTTTTTTTCATTGCCATCCTGTCAGCACGCACCAAACTATCTAATTGCTTTCTGTGTCCACATAAGGGGCCAGGATTAGTATAACAGTTAGTGTGAGGATTAGCATTTATAAACAAGTTAGCAAAAATGAAGAGGGTAAGGGTCAGTCGGCTGGTCTGTCTGTTGGAAAGCATGTGGACACAGCAGCACATAGAAGAGATGGTAAGCAGCTGTAGACACAGTTACCAGTTAATAGGATTTAATTAAATTAATTAAAATTTAACTAATAGGACTTTCCTGTTTGGATTTTAAATTTGGATTTCTTCTTTTATATCAAATTTCCTTCCAGCTCTGCTATCAGTGAAGCAACTTCTGACCAAAGGCTTTTCAAGACATTGTATCCATTTAAAAAAAAGAAGAAATAAACCTAAAATAGACCATCCTAGGTTTTCTTTTGAATTTAAGGTCAAAATCAACCACGTGAATTCTCTTTGAAAAATGGAGGCCAAAACTCACCAAGATGGGCTTTTTTTTGTTGAAAAATTGGGGCCAAAATCAAACAGGGAAGAAAAAAATCTATCACAATTAGCGGCCATCTCCTCCCTATCCCCCCTTATCTCAAAGCGTGTTCTGCCCCCTCCTCTCCTCACTGCCACCCCCCCCCCCCCTCCATACACACACACACATACGTGCACACACACATGCGCACACACACGCGCCCACCCGCACACACACACCACACTCACACAAATACACACACACACACCTGCACACACACACACACACATGCACACACGCACGCACACACACTCACACATACACACACACGTGTCTGATTCCCTTCCTTCTAGTATTTTACGTGTAAATACATAAAATTTAATACGACCTTGCCCCTACTACTACCACTACTACACACAGAACCTAGTATCTCGACTACTACTACTACTACTACTACTACTACTACTATTACTACTACTACTACTACTACTTCTAATTCTACTACTACGACTACTTCTTCTACTACTACGACTACTTCGAATTCTAATACTACAACTACGACTACTACTACCACTACTACTACTACTTCTTCTAATAGTACTACTACTACAACTACTACCACTTCTTCTAATACCACCACCACCACCACCACCACCACCACCACCACCACCACCACTACTAACTACTACTACTACTACTACTACTACTACTACTACTACTACTACTACTCCTACTTGCACACACACACACACACACACACACAAGCACGAACACACACACAACGCATGTATGCACGCACACACACACACACGCAGAACACACACAGAGAACACACACAGAGAACACACACAGAGAACACACACAGAGAACACACACAGAGAACACACACACACACACACACACACACACACACACACCGCACACACACACACACACCCATCGCACACACTGTACCACTACATCACACACACACTCCTACTACAACACACACACACACACACATCACCACCACCACCACCACCACCACTACTACTACTACCTACTACACACATGCACACACACACATGCAAGCAGGCAGGCAGGCACGCACACACACACACACACACACACACACACACAAACACACGCACTCACACACACGCACTCACACACACACACACACACACACACACACACACACACACACACACACACACACACACACAACACTTTCTGTGAACTATAAACCTGTACACTGCAGTAAAATCATGGGAACCTAACCTAGATCTCCACCTAGACTGATTCACAATACTGTAAAAGTATTACTAATCCTCCTAACAACACACACATAATAGTAATAATAATAATAATAATAATAATAATAATAATAATAATAATAATAATGATGATAACAATAACAATAATGATAATAATAATAATAATAATGATAATTGTAATTAAGAAATAATAATACATGGAATTTATATAAGTGCTATATCTTGCAGAAACAAATCAAAGCGCTTGCATTCGACCTATACAAGACACAAGTAATCAAAAACAAATAATAATAATAATATCATCATCATCTTTGTAATTCCTTGAGCGCATTCAGCCTTCTTCTATGTAGCTGCATTTCAACTCACAAAAACAGCACATCTGAAAGCCAGTCCTTCAGATTGATTGGCACCAACAGGCATTCATTAAGCCAAGTATTTTCCAATAGCTCTGAGATTCATACCAAAAAGAGTGTACAAAAAAGCGAGCAGCATTACAAATAGCTGCCATCCCTATAAAAAGAGTGTACAAAAAAGCGAGCAGCATTACAAATAGCTGCCATCCCTATAAAAAGAGTGTCCAAAAAAGCGAGCAGCATTACAAATAGCTGCCATCCCTATAAAAAGAGTGTACAAAAAAGCGAGCACCATTACAAATAGCTGCCATCCCTATAAAAAGAGTGTCCAAAAAAGCGAGCAGCATTACAAATAGTTGCCATCCCTATAAAAAGTGTACAAAAAAAGCGAGCAGCATTACAAATAGCTGCCATCCCTATAAAAAGAGTGTACAAAAAAGCGAGCAGCATTACAAATAGCTGCCATCCCTATAAAAAGAGTGTCCAAAAAAGCGAGCAGCATTACAAATAGTTGCCATCCCTATAAAAAGAGTGTACAAAAAAAGCGAGCAGCATTACAAATAGTTGCCATCCCTATTCCTTCCTCACCTTCACCTATCCCGTAGTCCTGCAGACCGTGAAAGACCAATGAAGATTTTGCAACCAGCTTCCTCCATTCCTCACGGTTGTAGATGGTATCCCTTTTCTTACCATCTATTTTCATGTTAGTGCTGATGCCATTGGCCCTATTTGTCATCAGCTGGGTTTCCTCTGCACCGACCTGCATGCCATATGCTGATGAGGCTTCATCAAGATGGTTTACCAGGCTAAATAGCTCCTGCTCTTCTCCAGCTAGGCTGTCGATGTCATCAGCAAAACAGTTTGTGTTAATCGTGTCTCCAATGCTGACTGCTCCTTCATGATTTTCCAGTGCATCAGCCATCATTCTCTCAAAGAAGATGTTGAAGAGGGTGGGCGATAACAGACATCCTTGGCGTACTCCAACTCTGGTTCGGAACCAATCTCCTATGTTGTTGCAGTAGACTGCGCTGCTTACCTCGTTATGCATTCTATGGTTCCTTTGATCAGGTTAGCATTGATGAGACAATGAATCAGGGTATGGTTGTGACGGGGAGATTGAAATGAGCTGTTTGGGAACAACAGGGATGTCATAGCAGACGAGGCAGCAAAAAATTATTTTTTTTTTTTCAGACAAGCATGGATTTTCTGAAATACTCGATTCATTACAAATACTCTCTCTCTCTCTCTCTCTCTCTCTCTCTCCTCTCTCTCTCTCTCTCTCTCTCTCTCTCTTCTCTCTCTCTCTGTGTGTGTGTGTGTGTGTGTGTGTGTGTGTGTGTGTGTGTGTGTGTGTGTGTGTGTGTGTGTGTTTATGTGTTTATGTGTGTGTGTGTGTGTGTGTCCATTTCACAGCATTTCAAAATCTCAATTATTTGATCACATTCACTGAACAGAAAAACCTCCATGACGGTAATGGTTGTCCTGCCGTCCTCCACGACGGAACTGATGTCCTCGGTGACGGCAGCGATGTCCTTGAATGGCAGCGATGTCCTAGAATGGCAGCGATGTCCTCGATGATGGCAGCGATGTCCTTGGTGACGGCAGCGATGTCCTAGAATGGCAGCGATGTCCTTGGTGACGGCAGCAATGTCCTAGAACGGCAGCGATGTCCTCGGTGACGGCAGCGATGTCCTAGAATGGCAGTGATGTCCAAGAATGGCAGCGATGTCCTCGGTGACGGCAGCGATATCCTAGAATGGCAGCGATGTCCTCGGTGACGGCAGCGATGTCCTCGGTGATGGCAGCGATGTCCTAGAATGGCAGCGATGTCCTTGGTGACGGCAGCGATGTCTTCGGTGATGGCAGCGATGTCCTAGAATGGCAGCAATGTCCTAGAACGGCAGCGATGTCCTCGGTGACGGCAGCGATGTCCTAGAATGGCAGCGATGTCCTAGAATGGCAGCGATGTCCTTGGTGACGGCAGCGATGTCCTAGAACGGCAGCGATGTCCTCGGTGACGGCAGCAATGTCCTAGAACGGCAGCGATGTCCTAGAATGGCAGCGATGTCCTCGGTGACGGCAGCAATATCCTAGAACGGCAGCGATGTCCTCGGTGACGGCAATGATGTCTTCGATGATGACAGTGATGTCCTTGGTGACGGCAGCGATGTCCTCGGTGACGGCAGCGATGTCCTAGAACGGCAGCGATGTCATCGGTGACGGCACCGATGTCCTTGGTGACGGCAACGATGTCCTCGGTGACGGCAGCGATGTCCTCGGTGACGGCAGCGATGTCCTAGATGATGGCAGCGATGTCCTAGGTGACAGCAGAGATTTCCTACGTGACGACAGCGATGTCCTACATGACGGCAGCGATGTCCTCGGTGACGGCAGTGATGTCCTAGGAGACGGCAGTGATGTCCTCGGTGACGTCAGCGATGTCCTCGGCAGCGGTGTCCTCAGTGACGTCAGCGATGTCCTCGGTGACGGCAATGTCCTCGGTGAGGGCAGCGATGTCCTAGGTGACGGCAGCGATGTCCTAGGTGACGGCAGCGATGTCCTCAGCGATGTCCTAGATGATGGCAGTGATGTCCTCGATGACGGCAGTGATGATCTCGGTGATGTCCTAGGTGACGGCAGCGATGTCCTCGGCAGCGATGTCCTAGGTGACGGCAGCGATGTCCTAGGTGACGGCAGCGATGTCCTCGGCGACGGTAGACAGCGATATCCTCGGTAACGTCAGCGATGTCCTCGGTGACGTCAGCGATATCCTAGGTAACGGCAACGATGTCCTCAGTGACGGCAGCGATGTCCTAAAACGGCAGCGATGTCCTCGGCAGCGATGTCCTCGATGACGTCAGCGATGTCCTAGAACGGCAGCGATGTCCTCGGCAGCGATGTCCTAGGTGACGGCAGCGATGTCCTAGAACGGCAGCGATGTCCTCGGTGACGGCAGCGATATCCTAGGTGATCAGCAATGTCCTCGGTTACGGAAGCGATGTCCTCGGTTACGGAAGCGATGTCCTAGAAGACGGCAGCGATGTCTTAAGTGACGGCAGCGATGTCCTAGCAGTGATGCTCTCGTCTTCCCGATGACGCGGGCGATCTCCTCCTTCGCGAGATTCCTGCCGAAATACACACTTTGCAATCGTCAGTATAACACGTCTGTATACTAATGGAAATAGTAGTTAATATTTACTGACTTTTCTGATACTTATGGAAAGAGTAGTTTCAATATTTATTGACTCATATTACAATCATTATCAACATGTAGGCATTATTCTTGTAAATAATATTTTAAATAAGTAAACATTTTGATTAATGTGCGCATTCATTTTCCTGGGATTGTGTTTTTTTTTTCCCATTTTAATTAAGTATGTGGTAAGAAAAAAACTGGAGCATAAAAAGATCATACTGACTAAAAGACGGATCAAATTCGATAGGGAGGGAACCAAAAAGTAGAGTTTTGGTTCTACAGTGATATTTCCCTGCCTACCTTACTATAGAGGATAGTCAGAATGACATACAAATAAAAATCATTTTTATCATTATCACCCATGTCTTAACTAGGCTATAAAGCAATTGACGTTACTGAAACAACTACCACCAACTAGCAATGTTGAGAAAACATGGTTTCAAGGCTTTATTGGGACTTTACAATGATTCTGAGAAAATAGGTGGCAGAACGATTAAGACAGTCTCCTGTTTAACAAGTAAAGCGATTGTTCTGGGCTTGATTTCAGCTTTCCAGTTTGATGACAAAACCAAACTGAATGTCAAAGTCCTTCCATGAGACTGTAAACCAAAGCCCTGTGGGCGAAAGAAAGAACATCTTTTATTTCCCTGAACATGTAATTATAGTAAATAACAAACTATAATTATCCTACGCATAGACTTAGGCTATGCACAATGACTTGTCATGCATATCAGCATCATTCAACTTTAGCTATACGAGTCTATGTACTTACAGTGCAAGGTTTCCATTAGGAAACTGTCTCCAGATCTTCTTCTCCCATTCGTTTTACACTGTCAGATGTGTTCAGATGTGATGTCTTTTCGAGTTCCTCTCGTGGGCCGTACAGCTTGCTCTGCAGGGTTATCTCCGTGGGCCACACTTTCTTCCTCAGGTCGCCGAATAGGGTACACCTCTGAACGATGTGCTCGCTCTTCTGGATTTCTTTACCACAGGCACACAGGGGGAAAGAGCGAGTTTCAGCTTTGTGGACATGTGGTGATTTAGTGCCCAGTACGAAGTCTTAGGATTATGACTTGATCTTCTCTTTTGAGGTGGTGATAGTCGTCTCTTCTACTCTTGGTCGGGCCATTGATTTGATGATTGTCTTCTTTCCATGGGAAATGAGGCTGCTTTCACGCCGTTCTCTCTCTGCCCACTTGTTTTGCAAGTTCATCAGCCTGTTCGTTGCCAGGTATGCCACAGTGCGCAGGGATCCATTGCAGCGTTACACGTTTGTGTTGTGTAAGAAGCTGTAGTTCCTGTTGGAGTTCTGTCTGTCTTCAGATAGAGCTTGTAGGACTGACAGGGCATCAGTGAAAAGAAAAAAGAAAAACACTTGCTGACATTCATTTTTGGAGTGTCTGACCATGGTGACAGCTTGTTTCAAGGCTTGGGTCTCTGCACGGTAGGTGGTGCACTGTGTCCCTGTTGGAATGTTTGCTGTTTCAACAGTCTCCGGATGATAGCCCTATTTCTGAAAAGACACGACTCAACCCCATTTTTGGAGACGTCTCCCATGTGATCCACATGATGACTAGCCAGGTTAGGACCCTTGCGGAATATAGGGTGGGAAGGAAAAAGCTGAAGGAAATGCTTTGAAAATTTGAGGGGATGGCAGTCACACTCCCTCATACCCACTGTCCCAAAGACGAAGTCACACTCCCTCATATACAGTCCCAAATACGAAGTCACACTCCCTCATACACACTGTCCCAAATACGAAGTCACACTCCCTCATACACACTGTCACAAAAGACGAAGTCACACTCTCTCATACCCACTGTCCCCAAAACGAAGCCAAACTCCCTCATACACACTGTCCCAAATACGAAGTCACACTCCCTCATACACACTGTCACAAAAGACGAAGTCACACTCTCTCATACACACTGTCCCAAAGACGAAGCCACACTCCCTCATACACACTGTCCCAAAGACGAAGCCACACTCCCTCATAACCACTGTCCCAAAGACGAAGCCACACTCCCTAAAAACCACTGTCCCAAAGACGAAGCCACACTCCCTCATACTCACTGTCCCAAAGACAAAGCCACACTCCCTCATACACACTGTCCCAAAGACGAAGTCACACTCCCTCACAACCACTGTCCCAAAGACGAAGCCACACTCCCTAAAAACAACTGTCCCAAAGACGAACCCCACCCCCCCCTCAAACACATTGTCCCAAAGACGAACCCAAAAACCCCCTCGAACCACTGTCCCAAAGACGATGTCACACCTCTCACAACCACTGTCCATTGACAAAAGTACCTCCCTAAATAACCACTGCCCCAAAAAGACGAGGTCACCCCCCCAAAAACCCCAAAAACCCCCAAAAAACCCTTTTTTTGGGGGGTTGGTCTTTTGGACCCCAAGACAAAAACTGTCACCCAGAAAATTTGCTCCTAAATGAAATCTATGGCACTAGTTTTTTTTTTTTTCCCCCACAGTTTAAAACCAACCCCCTTTTTTTTTTTGCTACTTATTAAGCAAATTTAAAAAGCATGCATCATTTATTCCCCATTTTAAAAATTTTGTTTTTTTGGGGAATTTTATTCTATTTTTTTTTTAGTCTAATCTGTCTCATTTTTAAATTTTTTTTTAATCACCTTTTTTTTAAGGGTTTGGGGAAAAAAAAAAAGGGGAAAAAGGGGGGCCAGTGATAGTGCAATTGTTTTTCCCCCGAAAATTTTTCCCCCACGGTCCACGGGGCACGGGAAGGGGGAAAAGGGGGTATTTTAAAAAAAAAAAATGACAAAAAAATTTTTTTGACACAGTTTTTTCGTAGCAAAAAAAGTTCTCCCCAACTTTTTAAACCCCCCCCCCCCCCCCGGGGGGGACACAGTTTTTTTTGACCCCCCCCCCCCCCCTCACCCCCCCCCCGGGGTCAAACCCCCGTTGTAATTTGCAACGAAATGCGTTAGGGCCCCCCCCCCCCAAAAAATAACCCCCCCAAAAAAAAAAAAAAAAAGCCCCCAAAAAAACTTTTTAAAAAAAATTTAAAATTCAAAAAAAAAAAAAACCCTACTTCAGCATTTTTGAAGCTCCTCTCAATTTTTTTTTAACTTTTCTGACTTCAGTTCCAAATTGTGACAAAGGCGTTTTTGGGTTTTTTACACAGTTCGACGTAGCAACGCAGTTCTCGTAAAAAAAAAACGAAAATGCGTCCCCTTCCCCCCGGGGGGGGGGGTGAGGGGGGGGGGGGGGGGGGGCAAGGGGGTCACAAAAATTTTTTTACAATTACGAAAGAAAAAGGGGGGGGCCCCCCCACCCCCCCCCCCCCCCCCCCCCCCCCCCGACATCAACGCAGGTTTTTTGCAATTTGCGACGAAAGGGGAAAACCCCCCTCCCCCCCCAAAAAAAATAAAAAACAAACCAAACCAACATATCTTAATCAATTTTTAATTTTTTTTAATTTCGCTAAAATCAGCCCAAATTTTGAAGGCCCCCCAAAAAGTCCATTTTTGACTTTTTTGGGGGGAAATGGGTTAAATTTGGGACCTTTTCTCACCCAAAAAAACAACAAAAGTTCTCCCAAAAATTTTTTAAAAAAATTTTTGCCATTTTGTTTTTT
>JASPKP010007385.1:0-2500 GCA_030674155.1 Stramonita haemastoma
CTCCTCCTCTCTCTCTCTCTCCTCTCTCTCCTCTCTCTCTCTCTCTCCTCTCTCTCTCTCTCTCCCTCCCTCCCTCCCTCTCTGTCTCTGTCTGTCTCTCTGTCTGTCTCTCTCTTTCTCTCTTTCTCACTCTTTCTCTCTTTCTCTCTCTCTAAGACAGACCCAAAGACAGCAGACAGACAGACAGACAGGCAGACAAACAGAGAAGGAAGAAGAAGAAGAAGAAGAAGAAAGAAGAAGAAGAAAGAAGAAGAAGAAGAAGAAGAAGAAGAAGAAGAAAAAGAAGAAGAAGAACAAGGAACAAAGGAACAAAGGAACAAAGCGAGTGGTAGAAAAGAGAAATCTTCTACCACATAAGTTTCAGAAGGTGGAGGATGCGATGTATATTGGAAAGGCACCGAGCATTCACCACGGAGGAAGGAAAGGGGGAGGGAAGGGGAGGGGTGTGATCTTATCTTTAGTTGTCTTCTTCAACTTCGATTTTTATTTTGCTTTTCCCAAAAACCATTGAAAGTGGGCATGAACGCTTTATGAGTGTGCACTGGGGCAAACAGAAACTGGCCTGCCTGCCTGCCTGCCTGCCTGCCTGCCTGCCAGCCTGCCTCCACCTGCATGCAGTTAACGTCTCCCCTGGATGAGCATCACACTTGACTACCCCCACAGCAAGTACCCGGGGATTCCTTCTTCCACCCCATCACATTCAGGGGGATGTAGGCCTATAGTAGCCTAGTCTTCCCCGCGTCAGTTAGCCCAAATACTTGACGCAAAGTCCTCTTCCACTCCAGCGAGTAGGGGATTAGATAGGCTAGACGTGTGGGTTTGTTTTTAGTGGGGGAAACACACTTCAGGGTTATGATTGGTGTGGTAGTGGTGGTTAGAGCGTGGGTCTTGTGATCTGACGGTGAGCGTTCCAGTCTTCTTTGATGTGTTGATTTCACGGAAGGGTTTTACCCCTTGGATATAATTACATTGGTACTTCTTTCTCCTTCCTCCTCCTCCTCCTCTTCCTCCTCCTTCCTCTCCCCCTCTTCTTCCTCCTCCACTTCTTCCTCCCCTCCTCCTTCTCCTCCTCCTCCTCCTCCTCCCTCCTCCTCCTTCTTCTCTTCTTCTTCTTCTTCTTCTTCTTCTTCTTCTTCTTCTTCTTCTTCTTCTTCTTCTTCTTCTCTTCTTCTTCTTCTTCTTCTTCTTCTTCTTCTTCTTCTTCTTCTTCTTCTTCTTCTTTCTCTTCTTCTTCTTCTTTCTCTTCTTCTTCTTCTTCTTCTTCTTCTTCTTCTTCTTCTTCTTCTTCTTCTCCTTCTCTTCTTCTTCTTCTTTCTCTTCTTCTTCTTCTTCTTCTTCTTCTTTCTTCTTCTTCTTCTTCTTCTTCTTCTTCTCTTCTTCTTCTTCTTCTTCTTCGAACGCTCAGATAGCAGTTGTGGCTGTTTGTCATATGAGCGCAAATGGATTGTGCTGCAGTTAAGTGCCTGACAAGTCAGGCCCAGCGCATTAGACATCGACGTGGAAAGGAATTATCTTTTATGTCTTTTTTTTAAGTCACTGGTACTGACTCCATTCCCCTGAAAGTCCTTCGGATGAGATTATAAACCAAACTGTCGTTTACGAACGCACAGAATACTTTGCACACACACACTAAAACTTTATGACTGTCATAGAAGAGGTCAGCCATACCTGACAGGATAGCTGACACGAATATTATAATATGCCCAGCATGCATACTTCTGCCTAACGAAGATATGGCCTCCACCAGGTTCAATTGTTGACAGCACACCGCCTGAAAATTTAAATGCAGTGCCGCAAGCACTCCTAAAAGAGTTAAGTGAGGAGTCAAAAGAAGTCAAAGTTTGTTTTGTGAAGTGGGGTAGCTACGTTTGGTTACCACAGCTGGGTATAAAATGTGTGGGAGAGTGGACAATGAAGACCTGAAGTAAGGAGCCAGCGGTGCTGTTTAGCTGGTTTTCGTCTTTCCTAACTTGTATTGCCAGTCAGCTCTGGGTCGGGCTTTCTTTCTTTTCTTTTTTTTTTTTACTTTTCTAACAAAACAGGTAAGTATACGACGCTGTAGGTAACTGTGTAATGATTATTGTAAAAGCAGGGAAGTGTTATACAGTAATTTTCTGTAGGTACCTGCAAGAAACACACACACACACACACACACACACACACACACACACACACACACACACCACCACCACCACCACCACTACCACCACCACACCACACACACACACACACACACACCACACCACACCACACACCACACACACCACACCACACCACACCACACACACCACACACACACACACACACACACACACACACACACACACACACACACACACACACACACACACACACATTGACACACCCCACACGGTGCGTGTGCACGACACAGAGAGAGAGAGAGAGAGAGAGAGAGAGAGAGAGAGAGAGAGAGAGAGAGAGAGCAGTCAAAGAAACAGGAAACAAACGGACGCCAAAACAGCAAACCAGCAGACTTACA
>JASPKP010007386.1:0-7500 GCA_030674155.1 Stramonita haemastoma
AAATTTGAACAGGAAAAGGTGTCTTTTTAATTTATTTTTTATTTTGTTTTATTTCTTTATATCGAGGATAATGGAATAAGCACCCGTGTTTTTTTTTCCCTTCCAGTTCCCGTGTGTATGCAGTTTTGTAAATCTTGTCATCTGTTCCCACCGGCACACAATGGCCTACTCTTACGAAAAGCGGAACAGGATTTAACATGTGCACAAGATGCTCTGCGTGCGTTCGCGTACGGGGCCTCGGTTTATAGTGTCATCGTGGAGTAAGCACTGATGTTAACTCCAGCGGAAAAATCCCCTCGAACCGGAATCGAACTCGGGTCGTCAAATTGCGCGCGCGCGTGCGTGCGTGCTTGCGTGTTTTCATTTAATGTGTCTGCACTAAAAAGTGATTTTAGACAGGACAAGGGAAGGAAAAGGGGATAGACAGGACAAGGGAAGGAGAAGGGGATAGAAATAAATGAAAGTCTTGTGTATGTGTTTTTAAGTTGAATGAATGAGACAAGGAAAAAACAGATCTAACCTTCAGAAGAAACTCACTGATCTATGTGATGGGGCAGTAACTAGATTACCTCCCATGCGATCAGAGCGCGACAATCGTAGCGCCGTGATTCCATTTTGGGACACACCTGCGAATTATGCGACGCTCTGTTTCGTTGGGTGGTGGTTAAAAGCCAATCGTAGTATACATCGTACATTGTACAGTAGTACTACATTACACTATTTAAGCAGCCTCTACTTAGAGCTCGTTTACAATTCCAATATTGGAAATCATCGCTGGCTCGCTAATTTCAATATCAAAATAACTAAGCCCCCATCTTCATTGTCTGTTGACATAAACTTTTGATTCAGGCTGTATCAATTGTAAAATCAAAGAGATAATCATTAGAAAAAGAAGACTGATATGCCTAAAGCTAATGGGCAACTGATCTTGAAAGCAATTATTCATTAAGATAAAAAGTCACTGCAAAATATTTAATAAACAACCAGGAATGTTGGGCCAGACTAAGGAATAGATAAATAGATAGATTAAAAAATATGGGAAAACTTGACAGTTAAGCACAGTGACGGCGTAAGGTTAGATGATTTGAACGAGTATTGCCATGTTGTATTTGGGGAAGTTTGAAACTGTATGTTTAAGGTCAGAAGTCTATAGTATTTATAGTAAAAACATTACCGAAGTTATCATCCGATAATTTCATAAATTGTCACATTTATTGAAAGTGGACAAATTAATTCACTAGATTCTTCTTGTTTTATGCCCCATTTGGCAGCTCAGGCAGCCCACTCTTTAAATAAAATCTAAGATGAGAGGTAACCTAATGGAGGCTAACGTATTTTCCTCTTAAAATTTTTTATTTGAAAAAGGACTGAAGAGAAAGTAAATCTGATTTTAACTCGACACAAGCTTAAATTTCTGAAGAGAGAAAAAGGTGAGTCATTGTTGTTTAGAGCCATAAGACTTGCCATATCTTCCACAGTTATAAACAGATCGATTTTTTTCTCAAGGTAATATGATTTTAGTTTTAAATTTGGGGATAACAAAAGCTGCACCTGCTAGTTGACTGCTAAGAAGTGATCCATCTGTGTAAATTTGGACATGATTTTGGTATGCGCTGTCGATGTGTGATCTAAAGGAACTAATTACAATATGTGGATTGTCATCATTCTTGTAAGGTGTATGCTCAATGTCAAAATGTGCTATTTTGCTCCCACTTTGGACAAGGTGTGAGCCTTTGCTCTACATCAGCATTCTCTGGAATGATTCCTGCTTTGCCTAATAGTTCTGTTGAATAGGACTGAATGGTAATTAAAGAGGAAATGTTCTTTGCTCATTTGGGAAAATTAGCATCGGATTTAATCGTAACCTTTTCTGATACAAAATTGTTGCATGATGTACTTCTAACAATGTATTTAGCACAAGCAAGTTGTGGTATTCATCTAAACGAAGTACATCTTCTTACTTATAATTATGTGCCAAAAGATGATGCATGGAAAGAAACAAGTGAAAGGCATAATGCCATGCAATCTAAACTTTGCAATTTTTTAAAAAGATATTTAAGAGCATTAGAAAACACTTCTTGACACTAAGTTAACTTAGAACAAACAAATGATGTTGCTTAGTGTTTCAGTGCTATAGGGTCTTGCCCCCACGTTTGCTTATTAACGATTTAAGCAGGTTGATCCTTTTCTGGCTTTATTAATTATATGTTCAATATGTTAATTCCTGGTGAGTTTGAAAGTACAGTAACTATAACCCCAATGAAGTCTGCAGATTGCTGGTATATGATGAATTTATTTTCTTATTTACTTTCTGGGAGATCATTAGGATTATTACCGGTATTGAAGAGCACACTGTGTTTTGTCTGAGGGATAACTTTAATCCATTTTCTGAAATGTAGTGATTTACCTTTTTTTTTTCTTTTGCTGCTCCATCTTCCCTGATGTTCCTATTCCTGCTGTTCCCACTCCGCTCGTTTCAATCTCCCCGCCATAGCCATACCCCAGGTTTGCTATGTCTCATCCTCAGGATCGGAACTCCACAGGGGACTCATCAATATCAGGTTGCCGTAGGGCCGCCAGCCAGAGGGGCCCTGCACTGCCGCTGGGTCACTTTGGTGGTGTTCAGTGGAGCCTGTTCTGAGCTACCATATGCAGGATACCACCTACTAAGCCCCTGCTAACGACAGCATTGGCTCAGTCGTAGGGCCAGACTGAGTGAGATGCCCACCTGAGGTGGCAACCACCACAATGTCCCTCCAACGACCATCCAAATCGAACCTCCAACCCTAAAGGCTTTGACACAAATTCATCATAGGCACAGACGTGTATGGGAAAATCGAACCTGAGGAATCAGAGGCAATTTTTTCATTCCATGATGATTGATTAGGATGATATAATGATGCTGCTGTGGAAGTACATCCACTTTGAGACTACTTGACAGGGCTGTACTCTACACTTACTAGCATAATATACCCCGGCCTCAACCGGGCTGGAGAGATAGATACCTGCAGTGTTGGTCACGTAATTTGAGCAACACTTTCAAACTCGCATCCTTTAAGTGGATGATCTGTGTGGTTCCAGTCTTCCCATTGAGCCTACAGTACACCCACTTTGGGTAGGAGCCGGCCGGGGCCCGAAAAATCCCTGGCTCTTATGGGAATCGAATCCCTGACCTTCCAGTCAGGAGTCCAAGGCGCTAACCACTGCGCCATGGCGGCTGGTTGTAGTGATTTACTTTGCCCAAGTTCTGTTTGATATACTTTTCTGTCATTGTTTAAAGTCCTTTAGGGGTGTCTCCTTTCATTGTTTACATTGTCATCTGCATTTTGAGCATGACTGCAGTGTTTGAAGCATATTTATGAGGTCTACCAGCCGCCATGGCGCAGTGGTTAGCGCCTTGGATTCCGGACTGGAAGGTCGCGGGTTCATAGGGATTTTTTCGGGCTCCGACCGACTCCTACCCAGAGTGAGTGTGCTGTGGGCTCAGTGGGGAGACTGGGACCACACAGTCGAGCTTCATCCACTTTACGGATGCGAATTTGAGAGTGTTGCTCAAATTACCTGACCAACACTGCAGGTGTCTGTATCTCTCGGGCCTGGTTGACGCGGGGATATATTATGACAGTAAGCGTAGAGAACAACCCTGTCAAGTAGTCTCAAAGCGGATGCACCTCCACAGCAGCATCATTACATCATCCTCATCATCATTGATCATCATGCAATAATAAAAATTGCCTCTGATTCGGTGGCCTCCGTGGCTCTGGTCTCATGGTGACCTCAGATTCTGTTTCACCATACGCTTCTGTGCCTGTGGTGAATTTGCGTCAAAGCCTTTGGGGTTTGAGGTTCGCGGGAAGGCGGTCGTTGGAGGGACGTTGTGGTAGTCGCCACCTCGGGTGGGTGACTCACTCAGTCTGGCTCCGCCACTGAGCTAATACTGTCGTTAGTAGGGGGCTTAGTAGGTGGTGTCCTGCGTATGTTAGCTCAGAACAGGCACCACTGAACACCACCAAAGTGACCCAGCAGAAATGCAGGGCCCCTCTGGCTGGTGGCCCCGCGGTGGCCTAATATTGATGGGCTCCCTGTGGACTCCCGACCCCGGGGGTGAGACATAACGAATCTGGGTATGGCTGTGGGGGGAGATTGAAATGAGCGGCGTGGGAGCAGCAGTACGGGAGCGTCACAGAAGACGAGGCAGCAAAAAAAAAAAAATTATGAGCTCATGTAATAATATGATAAATAAGATTGGTGCTACAACCGAGCTTTGTGGTAGACCCATCTGTAGAGGTCTAAAATTTGAATGCGTATTTCCTACCCATACTTGCATGCTGCTTTTATAAAGCAGTAAATGTGTCCCGACACCCCTATATATTTTCGAGGGTTGCCTGCCAGAAGCGGCTATCGGCCACTTTTTTACTTTTTGGTATGTTGAGACTCTTTATAGCATATGCTTTACGTTACAATAAGTCATGTGGCTGTGATTGATTTTTAAGTAGTTATTTACAAAAACTATTTCGGTTCATCAAAGTTCTCACCCATCCCAACCCTGCCGCCCAGAACACGATAGCCATTGCTCGCAGTGCAAGAGTACTACCCGTATTGATTCCGTTTACCGCCAGAACCGGACATATAAGGAAGGCCGCTACTTGCAATGCAAGTTCATCTACTTCTGATTTCAATTTTCCTCCCCAAAATGTCTATCTGGGGATGATTGAAGCAGGTAGTGGCAAAGTGGCTACAGGCTACATTGTTTTGACCCTGCACAAACCGGCTAATTGTACATGATTACTGCTGGCGATTGCGAAAGAGGGGGGTTCTGTAAATCCTAGTCTGTCATCTAATAACAGAGGGATGTGGCAGCAACATCCTGCTTACAGAGGAACTATACAGGGAGACATAATTTTTTAGACTTCCATTTTCATCTGAGTTTGCACAGGAAGAAGACTGCTGGTAATGTTTAAAATTAAGGACTTTTAATACCATAGTTTGTTTAAGTTCTTGTTTATACAAACAAAAGTCGAAATATAATAGTACTCATCGTTACAGTGTGCAATTTGCGCAATATAAATAATGTCATTTGGACAAAATATTGCTTAATAATGCGATTGTGCCTGAAACAAATAACAATTTAGTAAGAAGCTTTCTTGGCAAACTTTTGTATTTTTTCTTGTTTTAGTTTGAGTTATTCAGTTCCCTTTCCATGATAAACAAATGCATATGGGTTTGCAATTGGGCTTAGGACTGACAAGGGACAGATGAAACTATTGGACATAAAGTGGGTTCTTTCAAATTCTTCATTATTAAGGGGGTGGAGGTGATTTTTGTTGTTGTTTCTTACTTTGTTTGTTCGTTTTATTTCTTGTATCATATGCAGACACAGTCTAACCCTAACCCTAACCCTAACACACACCACTCACACTCACTAACACACACACCACTCACACTGACACCACACACACACACACACACACACACACACACACACACACACACACACACACACACACACACACACACGCACGCACCCCACCACACAAAACTCATACACACACGTACACACACAGGCATGAACGCACACATATACACGCACACATATACACGTACACGCAGGTACACACGTACACACGCACACACATACACTCAAACACACACACCACACACACACACACACATTCACACACACACACACATTCACACACATATACACACACATTCACACACACACACACACGCGCGCGCGCGCGCGCGCGTGCACACACACACACAGAAAAAAAAGTACACACCACACACACACACACCAGCGAACAGATAAGACAAATTATACAAGTGTTCTACTATGAATCACTGAATGTGTGTATGTAGGCACATAAGCACACACGCACGCACAAATCACAAATGTGTATACATACATGCACACATACTGGAGCGCGAACGAGCACGTGTACACACACAAACACATACACACTCACACATGCACACACACGCGCGCGCACACACACACGCGTGTGCACACACACATACGCGTGCGCACACACACATACACGCGCGCGCATGCGCGCACACACATACATACACAAACACAGACAGAATAAAACAAATTTTAAAAAAAAACATACACAACACAAACGCACAGTACACACAAACACATACACACATACACTCACATATAAACACACATGCACTTATACACATGCACACACACACATACACACACACACACACACACGCGCGCGCGCGCGCACACACACGTTCTCTAAATGTAACACGATTACATAAAGGATCTTTTTGTGGTCTAATAGATCTATCACATTAATTTAAGGGAACAGGATTTAAGGAAAGTTTGAATCACACCCCCCCCACCCCTCCATTCATCTTCAGCACTACCATATTGAAAGGAAGTGTTCCACTTGGCTGGACAGTGTAAGTTGCTTAGGTCAGAGGTTTTAAAGAGGGATTACTGTTTTCTTGTTAGTTTCTCTCCATCAGGGAGTTGATTCAACTGCTAATTTGACACAGCCTTTTAACACATCACCTAGGCATACCTAGGTCCCATTCTAACCCATCACTTAGAGATGAGGCAGCTAGCATTTCCTCCTGTCAATGTTGAGAGGCCAGTGGAGGTGATGTCAAAGGAAGTGGGACGCCCAGAGTTAAACCCTGCTGTTACCTGTGCTGAGGTGTGGCAAGCCTAGCCTAAACACTTCAATTGGCTAAAGATGGCATAAGTGTCCACAGAATCCTAGGAGATAATCCCCCCACCCCTCTGTTCATCTCATCCCGACTCTCCTATCAGGTAAAATAAGGGGGGGTTGTTGTGTAATTAGGCTAATAAACGGTCTTAGTTATACTGTGTTCGTGCCTACCTGCGTGCATGCGTTGTGTGCACGTACGTGTTTGCGTGCATGCGTGCGTGCGTGAGTGTGTGTGTGTGTTTGTGTGTGTATGTGTATGTGTGTATGAGAGTGTGTATGGTGTGTGTGTGTTTGTGTTGTGTGTGTGCGTGTGTGTTTGTGTGTGTGTGTGCATATGTTTGTATGTTTGTGAATGGTTTGTGTTTGTATGTGTGTGTGCGTGTGTGTGTGTGTGCGTGTGTGTGTGTGTGTCTCTGTCTGTCTGTCTGTCTGTGTGTGAGCGAGTGTGTGTATATGTGTTTGTGTTTGTGAGTATGGAGTAAGAGATATCACCAATGGAAACAATAGAATAATTACATCTTCAATTTAAATCGGAATAAACGAAATCAAGGCAATAGAAAAACTGATATAACAGCAAACATATAATAATAATAATAATAATAATAATAATAATAATAATAATAATAATAATAATAATAATAATAATAATAATAATAAATGGAACTTATATAGCATATAAGGTAACATATGAGGTAGAAAACATGACATCAAACAAAATTATGAACTTACAAATATTTGCATGACAGATTTGATAAACAAACATAAAATTGGGAGAGATGAGAGAGAGAGAGAGAGAGAGGAGAGAGAG